>JAXIVJ010000099.1:0-62500 GCA_036785665.1 Chirona hameri | reverse complement strand
CCAAACTTCAGCTTTTTAAACTGAAGTTTAGCTTTTTTAAATCGAACTTTATCTATTTTAAATCGAACTTTATCTTTTTTAAATCGAACTTCAGCTTTTTAAATTGAAGTGTTTTTTTTAATCGAACTTCAGATTTTTTAAATTGAAGTTTATCTTTTTTAAATCGAACTTCAGTTTTTTAAATTGCACTTTATCTTTTTTAAATTGAACTTAAAAAGTAGTATGGTGTAGTTTGGTGGTGAAACGTAACATGTGCAAAATAGCGAGGCATTTTATTTCATCAGTGAAGTTGAGTGTTACAATATTATTTGGCTACGCCCGTAGATTTTTGAGATGCTTATGCACAAATTGTAGTGTAGATAGAAACCGCGCTTACACGGGACTTCATATTCTCTAGGCATGAAGGAATTATCTCTTCGGAACTTGAGGTAATTTTCGAAATTGGGCCAACTTATGACGCTTTTTTTCTTTCTAACCTCCCAGACGGGACTTAATATTCTCTAGGCATGAAGGAATTATCTCTTCGGAACTTGAGGCAATTTTCGAAATTGGGCCAACTTATGACGCTTTTTTTCTTTCTAACCTCCCAGCCTTCTACAGGTTTAAAAGTCCAAGCCTTTGGACGTGAAAGTCCCGTATAAACTACGCTAGGCTACGTTCGCGAACGGAATAGGAATGGAGGTGCTGGGGGAGGCGTTTTTCGCACCCCCCACCCATCCTTTTGGTTTTCCGACATATTCAGAAAACACATAGAGATATCGACTTAGAACTTTCAGCAACTTGAAATGAATAGCTAGGCCACGTTTTGGCTAAACATTGGGTCCCGGCCAAGTCAGGTTAGGTCACCAGGTCAGGTCAAATGACATGACCACCAAACAACTTCTAGGTAGCACCACCGGCACAGTGGTTAATCGAGCGACATGGAACTCCTGGCACGTCATGAAGTGATTAGGGACTACAATTCGTTTATCTCGGATTTTCTATATCGGTGACATAAGGTTAAGTTATGATCGTGACCTTTTCAATGTATCTCTTTGGGGGAAAACACAAACACGCATATTTCTCAGTTGTAAATGGATAGATTTAGTTCATGTTTGCTCTAGCCACTAGTTTCAGGACCGGACCCAGTTGTGACCAGGTTCTCGTCTTGACCCGGCGCCATATCATGCCTTTGCCAGCACCGGGCCCCTGCCTCGATCGGGCATGGGCCTGACCAAGAACGGACCCATATCAATAATGTGCAAGGACCGGGCCCTGTTGTGACGGGCCCTCGACCTGACCGGGCCCCAGGTTACGCCTGCCAGCAGCGGGGTCCTGCCTTGATCGTGCCCCTACCAGGAACGGGCCCGTATAGATAATTTGCAAGGAGCGGGCCCTGTTGAGACCGGGCCCTCGTCCTGACCGGGCCCCGTATCACGCCTTTGCCAGCACCGGGCCTCTGCCTCGATCGGACCTGACCAAGACCGGGCCCCTACCAGAAATGGACCCGTATCAAGAATATGCAAGGACCGGGCCCTGTTGTGACCGGGCCCCATATCACGCCTTTGCCAGCACCGGGCCCCTACCAGCAACGAGCCTGCATCAATAATATGGAAGGACCGGGCCCTCGTCCTGACCGCGCCCATATCATATCACGCATTTGCCAGAACCGGACCCCTGCCTCGATCAGGCCTGACCAAGACCGGGCCCCTGCCAGGTATGGGCCAGAATACGGGCCCCTCAGAAATTTCGGGAGGTTCAGCTGACCCCTTTGACCACCCTGCGTGCGCCACTGGCTGGCCTGTCACCTTACCTATATGCACATTCTGTATTGTGTAAGCGGGGGGTGATGGGTAATTGATGTGAGTTCGCTGGGCGAGGCGGGTCATATATATATATTTGATTTTCTTTTTATATATTTTTTATTTATATATACCTTCTGTGACATTGACCTTGACCTTTGGCCAACAATCTTACTTTAGCTCATGCGAGATGTGTATTAAACCTTTGAGAGCACTTTGGGTGATCATGATCGCAATCGAAGGCTTTGAATGGATAGTACCATACACTCAATTATATCGATTTTGACCTTTGATCTGATCGTGACCTGACATGTGACCTCAATATGAACCTTTCGGGAATGCTTTAGATGTACTTCATTGAGAGCTTTCGAACACCGCCTTGCGCATCCCACTGCGATCATTACTTCGGAAGACCCCTCCCCCTAAAAATGGCGTTCGGCTGAGACCCCCAGTCAAGGGCGGGTTAATTGTATTGACAGATGAGAGCCAGAATGGACGTGTGGCTAAATTTGCAAATTTAGCTTGAAAATGACATCTTTACCTACACATAGGCGTACCCAAGGGGGAGGGCAAACGGGGCAATTACCCCCCCCCCCCTGAACCCTGAAGGTCCGTACGCGCCCCCTTTGCCGTATGTGCCCCTTTGGAAAAAGGGTCCGAAGGGGCCCTTCTTCCATTTTTATTGCGAAAAAATGAATACTTTTTCATTTTTATAAAAAATGTTGCAAATATGCCCTCTAAATATAGTGGGCCAAATCCGGTGAGTTTTTTTTTGTGTGGCTACCTTATGGCTTATGCCCCCTGATACAAAATTGCCCCCCCCCCCCCTCCTGGAGTGCATCCTGGGTACGACAATACCTCCATGAAATTTACATCATAGCTTAAAAATGCCTACTTTTTCACTTTATTGGTGTTACTTATAGGAAGGTGCAAATGAATATGACATGACATTTATGCATTAGTCATGTTACTTGGTTTAAGGTTTTGGAGTAATGTCCAACACTAATCCATCCTTTTGTCCAGTTCATCTAAGCTCCAAAATATATGCTGAAAACTGGGACAGTGATTATCTTTAGGGAGATAATCACCTTTTTCCACAAAAATGGAGGTGGCACCTGAAATCGATAGACGAGGCCAAAATATGATGTAAATTCATCACATTTTGCCTATAAACATTCCTACCGAAAGATATTGGCAGTTTCATACCGACAAGCGAGCCACGCTTATATCGGTCGGTACTCAGCAAGTGCTCGGTAGCGAATTCAGTAAATTAGCCTCCCTACGCATTGTTATTTATCATGAAGGTATGCAATATGTTTCCTGCACTCTTATCTTTTGCGAATATGTGCCAAACTTTTATGAACAATCAACAATCATTTGAAAAAAGTGCATTGCAATCGGCAGTTTAGGTTGGCCCCGGACTGCAACCTATTTAGCATCGGCGATTTGTTTATAAGTGCCCATTCAACAACGTTGAATATATTGATGCAAAAGTGCCCAGATGTTGCACTTTCCAATAGTGGAGGGAAAATACCGATCATTAATTTTCCCAAACTTCCAACTTTGAATTAGGGAATAATTGTATTTAATTCTTAAATTTAGATCACATCATTTTAATACCATAACGGTAGCGAAATAAATTGTTGCTAACAAAATACAAAGGTGATCAGTGGCGCACGCAGGATTCCATTTCGGGGGTCAGAGCCCTAAGAGCGGGCCCCCTTGTGTGCGGGCCCCCATCCGTTAAAAAAAACTACGCGGATTTCGGTCACTTGTTTTTGAGCGGGCCCCTACAGCATGGGATCTGAGACATATCATAATTGTCTTATCAATTTCGTGTAAGGTGACTGTGTGTGCTACTGATGTGCGAATGTTAGGTGCGTGTGCTACTGATGTGCTGTACAACTGTCAAGAGTTGACGAAATGAGGTCAATGACAACACGAAGTAGTGGTGACTGGTGAACGGATACGGTATTTTCGTAGCAGGTATGGTATGGGTGATCAGTTGGCGCGATACATGGCTGATTTGTACTGTCTTTATAACATACAGCATCGCAGCAAATGTGGAGACGGTCTCGCGCATGACTTGTGAAGGCATAACCAACGGATCCAGGGCCTGGTGTCAACCAGTTGCTGCATACCTGTCTGGAAGCTGCGCACAGGCTTTCTGGAGTGTGGTCAAAATGAGAGAAGCACGGAGAACAGATCGCGTCAAAAATTTAAAACGTCGTAATAACTAGGTGTTATTTTTTTTTGCGGGAGATCTACCCATTGTCTTCGGTGGGCTTTGGTACTCAAAATCATCGGTCCCTTGGCACATCTCTATAGTATTAACGATGAAACGTAACATGTGTCAAATAGCGAAGCATTTGATTTCATCAGTGAAGTTGAGCGTTACAATATTATTTGGCTACACCCATAGATGTTTGAGATGCTTATGCACAAATTGTAGTGTAGATAGAAACCGCGTTTACACGGGACTTTATATTCTCTAGGTATGAATGAATAATCTCTTCGGAAATTGAGGAATTTTTAGAAATTGGACCAACTTATGGCGCTGTTTTACTTTCTAACCTCCCAGATTCATGTCCTTTACAGGTTAAAAAGTACCAGCCTTTGGACGTCAAAGTCCCGTATAAACTATGCTTATAGGCTACGTTCTTGAACGGAATAGGAATTAACCCTGGAGGCGCTCGGGGGCGGGGGCGTTTTTCCCGCCATAATAAAAAAACGCATAGAGATATCGACTTGAAACTTTCAGCAACTTGAAATTAATAGCTAAGCCACGTTTTGGCAACAAAATTGGGTCCCGAACAGGTCAGGTCACCAGGTCAGGTCAAATGGCATGACCACCAAACAACTTATTGGTAGCACCGCCGGCACAGTGGTTAATCGAGCGATATGAAACTCATGGCACGTCATCAGGTCATTAGGGACTACAACATCTCGGATTTTCTATATCCGTGACCTAAGGTCAAGTTATAATCGTGAACTTTTCAATGTAACTTTTTTGGGGAAAAAAACGCATCTTTCTTTGTTGTAAAGGGATAAATTTAGTTCATGTTTGCTCTAGCCACTAGTTTTGGCCAGAGACTAGACCTGGCCGGGCCCCATATCACCCTCTGCCAGCACGGGGCCCTGCCTTGATCGGGCCCCTACCAGGAACGGGCCCGTCTAAAAAAAATGCAAGGAGCGGGCCCTGTTGTGACCGGGCCCTCGTCCTGACCGGGCCCCGTATCAAGCCTTTGCCAGCACCGGCCCCTACCTCGATCGGGCCCCTACCAGGAACGGGCCCCTATCAGGAAGGGGTTGTATCAAAGAATTTCCCAGGAGCGCGACCTGTTGTGACCGGGCCTTTGTCCTGACCGAGTCCCATATCACGCCTTTGCCAACACCGAGCCCCTACCTCGATCGGACCTGACCAAGACCGGACCCATACTAGAAACGGGCCCGTATCAAGAAAATGCAAAGACCGTGCCTTGTTGTGACCGGGCCCCTTATCACGTCTTTGCCAGCACCGGGCCCCCATGCCTCGATCGGGCCTGATCAAGACCGGGCCCCTACCAGGAACGGGCCCGTATCAAGAATCTGCAAGGACTGGATCCTGTTGTGACCGGGCTCTCGTTCTGACCGGGCCCCATATCACGCCTTTGCTAGCACCGGGCCCCTGCCTCGACGCCCCTACCAGGAACGGGCCCGTATCAATAATTTGCAAGGACCGGGCTCTCGACCTGACCGGGCCCCCATATCACGCCTCTGCCAGCACCGGTGCCCTGTCTTGATCGGCCCCTACCAGGAACGGCCCCTATCAGGAAGGGCCCGTATAAAACAATTTGCAAGGAGCGGGCCCTGTTGTGTCCGGGCCCTCGTCCTGACCGGGCCCCATAACCATAATACGCTTTTGCCAGCCCGGGCCCCTGCCTCGATCGGACCTGACCAAGACCGGGCCCCTACCAGAAAGGGGCCCGTATCAAGAATATGCAAGGACCAGTCCCTGTTGTGGCCGGGCCCTCGTTCTGACCGGGGCCCATGCCACGCCTTTGCCAGCACCGGGCCTGGCCAAGACCGGGCCCCTACCAGAAACGGCCAGCATCAAGAATATGCAAGGACCGGGCCCCATATCATGCCTTTGCCAGCACCGGGTCCCTGCCTCGATCAGGCCTTACCAAGACCGGGCCCTGCCAGGTATGGGCCAGAATACGGGTCCTTTTGATGCGGGCCCCCTCATAAATTTCGGGGGGTCAGTGACCCCTTTGACCCCCCCCCCCCTGCGTGCGCCACTGAAGGTGATTATCTCCCTTTAATAGCCTCTGTGCGATTTTCAAAAATGGAATCAATTCGACAAAACTGGCAGTGATAATGCCATCTAACAATGCGCATGCTTTTATTGAAAAATAGGCGTATTTGACCTGCGTCGGTTTCCGCTACTGTGTGTTTTCTTTCATTTGCAGCATCTCGCAATGATCATGATACTTGTTATCGAAAGCTTTGCGACCTATGCCCTATAATATATAACATGGTTTGAGTTATTATTGTCATTATACACCATCTATCATGAATCAGTTACAATAACTATATGTGTGTATGTGTGTGCAGCTGGTCGCATGGCCTATAACAGGGGTGTAGCTTCTCCAGAAAAGTGGGGGCTGAGCTGGGAAAGTCCCTTAAAGTACCATGGAAATCCACAAAAATACAGATTTGTCCCCGGTATTGACCCACTTCCTCGTTAAGGTTGAGGGGGGAGGGGTTGAAGCCACCTCAACTGAATAGGATACTACATCCCTGGCCTATAACTTGGACAGAACTGTTCAAATGTGCATCTCGCCAACAATTATAACCTGTTTAAACTTGCCCCCCCCCCCCAGTGGCCGTTGTTTGCCTTGACTGCGGGGGGGGGGGGGGGGGTTGCCCTTCTAGTTAACATGTTAGACGAGTCCCTGGTTGTTTTGGTGCCCCATCCATCAAATGCATCGTAAGTCTTCTAGAGAGCGAAGTTGTCGTGACACCAATGTAGATTTCTTGACGAAGCCTACAATCTTCGTGTGGACATATAAATTGATAAACCACATTGGTGCACTTCAACTTGTCTTTACGTTGTGTTGAGATTGTTTTTCATTACTAAGTTTCGTGTTTTCTTGTTTTGACAGTATATGATAAGTTCAAGTTTTTGGTTTTTGTCTATGCATTTCACCTTCTTTTGTATGATACTACGTACGACTCGTTCGTCAACTTTGTACGCTGAACTCATCAAGTTACGGTAATAGAGTTGAACGTATAGCTAGTTGTTTGACCCTGCATGACACTGATTGATATACTTCTTTAGCTGCGCTTCAATCTCCGTATCTACTGCCTTATTTGAATAGCCGTTGTTCACTAAGACCTCCTTTACTCTACAAAATTCAGAGTGTAAAAGTTTATATGTAGAGCATATCTAGCATATCTATTATATTGCAGAGCATGTAGAGCAAATCTACTATATTGCTCTTCTCACAAAGGCTCTCATCACGCTCACTTTATATTTTTCAGGGCATTCGTTTTTTGCGTTCATTACGTCCCCTGTGTTTGTGGGCTTACGGAAAACACTAGTGGTGAATTTACCATCTCTACTATCCACTAGGACGTCTAAAAATGACAACGTTTGTCAATGCTCTTTTCAAAAGTGAAACGTAAGACAGAGTTGTTCTCCAGACTAGCTATCAAGCTTTGTAAATGTTCATTGCTCCGTACTTCTACAAAAAAATGTCATCTACATACCTGCAGTAGGTCGAAGGCGCAAGATTGGTATCATTTAAAGCTTTGTTCTCAACAAAACACATGTAGAAGTTAGCGAAGAGTGGCCCCAGAGGCGAACTTATTGCCACACCTTATTTTTGCAAGTACAGTTTTCCATCTGGACCGCGAAATAGAGATTCGGTGGTGCAGGCACGTAACAGTTTTTCTAAGAGCGCTTTAGATAGCTTTAACGGAAGCAGTTTGTTGCTAAGTTTATCGTATACTTCATCAAGAATGATCTTGATGGTATCCTCGACTGGAACGTTAGTGAAAAGGCTTTCCACGTCGATAGACGCTATGTCGCCCTGTGGCATCTTAGCCCGCAAGATATCTACAAATTCTTCTACTGATTCTATAGAGTGCTGTGCTGGCATGTACGGTTTTATGAGTGTATTAAGTCGCTTTGCTAAGTTGTAAGTTGGAGTGTGAATCTGCGATATGATTGGCCTTAACGGTTTGCCCGGCTTCTGTGTTTTTACATTGCCATATGCATAACCAGGAGAATACTCACCAGTTATTTTGACAAAATGCACACCGCCATTCACCGCATTAGAACTGACAATAACTCGATTCACTTTAGCCCTGAGTGCATCAGTAGGGTCTTTTTTTGATAGGTTCAAACTTGCTTTCGTCTCCCAGTATGTCCTGCATTTCAGTATGTTAAGTCCAAGGTTTAGGAATTCGTGCTGCGCTTCGGTGAGATGCACAGAAGACAGATTGACGTAGCCGTGCAAAAGTCTCCAAGAAACTTTCACGCATATATGGCGGCGATCTCAAACTTCGTGAGAGCAAGCAAGGCTACGTCAATCTGTCTTCTGTGCATCTCACCGAAGCGCAGCATCAATTCATAACCCTTGGACTTAACTGCCATACTCAATCGCCCACCAATTTTACTGAGAAGAAAGCGGAGTTAGAATTTCTCTACCAAGATGTTCTCAGACTTGAAAAAGATAAGGAAGTTGAAGTTAGTCCGAATTTGCGTAATGAGCTCATAGGTGAAGGCGCTAAACTACGTGGCAATTCGCAGAGAGCTAATTGACGAAAGAGCTAAGAGAGGCAGCAAAACAGCTCAGAGAAGATGAAAGAATTGTCATCCGGAAGGCTGATAAGTCTTCTGTTTTCGTCATCCTTGATCGCGAAGAGTATTTACAGAAAATTCAGAACATACTGGGAGACGAAAGCAAGTTTGCACCTATCAAAGAAGACCCTACTAATGCACTCAAGGCTAAAGTGAATCGTGCCATTGTCAGTGCTAATGCGGTGAATGGCGGTGTACATTTGGTCAAAATAACTGGTGAGTATTCTCCTGGTAATGCATATGGCAATGTAAAAACACAAGCCGGGCAAACCGTTAAGGCCAATCATATCGCAGATTCACACTCCAACTTACAACTTAGCAAAGCGACCTAACACGTACGGTGGCGCTCGGCGCACCGCGGCACCACTGCGCGCTCTCTCACGGTGTAATGTGATACCCGCCCGCCCTGGGTCTGCCGGCCTCACATCATCACCCCATATTTATCAACACCTAACGGCTACCAGAATTCGGCGGGACAGGAGGGCGGGAGGGCACGGGTTTTGTTAGTCCTCGAGTAACCGATGTCATTTTACAGCTTCAAACCAACCCAAGAGACGTTTTATTAGTGGATCGCCGGCTTAAACGCGAACATTTTGAGCATCCATGTGACGACGGTGGTCGTTGGAGCCGATTCAGTGGCTGTTAGTTGTATTCTACTGGTCCATATTGCACTGGGCTACAAATGGAATGATTCAAAACTGTACCAGTCTCTATCGAGCAAGGTGCATTGTGTATTTGAGTATGGGTACGTTAGCCGGTTTTTCTGGGAAATACGCACTGCCTCATTTTGGGCTCTCATTTTGAGCATCCATGTGACGACGGTGGTCGTTGGAGCCGATTCAGTGGGTGTTAGTTGTATTCTACTGGTCTATATTGCACTGGCTACAAGTGGCATGATTCAAAACTGTACCAGTCTCTATCGAGTAGGATGCATTGTGTATTTGAGTATAGGTACGTAAGCCGGTTTTTCTGGGAAATACGCACTGTCTCATTAAAGAGCGCAAAAACGATTGGTGTGAGTGTGACATTGTTAGACTATGTTGATGCATTTCTGTTCAAACAGCTTGCTGATCGGTCATGATAACCTGTTGTCAGATTCTCTGTCTTAGTCTTTGTAACACATTTGCATGCACCTGTTCTGGCATCAATTAACCACATTTTGCAATGTTTTTTACTTCGGGTCAATTCAGGTCATGTCACCAGGTCGCATTAAGTGACCCCATCTCCCCCAAAAATAACATTCGTGCCCAGGCAACAGTGTTTGTCCCGAGCAGTTTTAAACTCACATAATTTAATTAGGCTTAAGTACCTACAAATCGCATATCTTGGATTTGTGTATATCTGTGAGGTAAGGTCAGGTCGGTTCGGTGACCTCCCCATTATATGCCGATATGAAAATATGCAAATCCCTCCCATTCAGAGAATACGCATTACATCAGACCAATTATTTCAGCATCATGTTTGTATAGCTCATTCTTGATGACCCTATGCAACTGTTGCTCAGTGACCCCTACAAGGTCATCTTAGGTCAACTGAGGTCAAAACAAAACAAAGTGCTCCTTCACATGGGAAAAGAACGTTGAAGAATCGCCCGCCCGGTTCCCGATCCAATAAGAGCGTTTTACTGGTTTGTAGGTGTATCGTGGATCCGCCTACCGAGCGGACCCTAATGAATTAGGGCATGAAAGCTGTAAAGCTCGTGACCTGTTAATATTTTGGCTTGCTCTGTAACTGACCTGAATATACAGTTCGGTCTTGGTCCTCATAGCTTTTAGTCCCACATATGATACATGGCGCAGCCGGCAGGGTTATTTAAAGTGATAATAATTCAATTTAGCCTTACCTTCATCAGCAATGTGGGACTTAATTTAGCAAGCGTGCGCAATTTTAACGTAGCTTCTTTTCATGCCGCTATCAGATATTTAAGCCTATAATTTTACAGCATGCCAGGTGCGTTCCGTCCTCCAGATGAATTCGACTATACTACGCCAGAGCGATGGCCAGCTTGGAGAGACAGATTCCAGCGCTATCGACTAGCCTCGGGCCTGCACAAGGATGACGGTGAGGTTCAAGTTGCCGCCCTGATCTACGCAATGGGACCGCAAGCTGAACACATCGTCAACACGCTGAACTTGTCGGCAGAAGAAGCCAACAACTACGGCACGGTTGTGGACAAGCTAAACGGCTATTTCATCCCGAAAAGGAACTACATAGCCGAGCGCCAGGCCTTTGAATCGAGAGGTCAAGCGGCAAATGAAAGCAGCGAGTGCTTCGTGCGAAGCCTGTTTGCTCTAGCCGAGCACTGCGGCTTCGAGAACCAGCAAGAACGGATCCGGGACCGGCTCATAGCTGGTATGAAGAACAAAGAATTATCCATGAAAATTCAGCTCCAAGCGATGGACGAAGACATAACTTTGGATAAAGTTGTTACAATGATGCGTAACATGGACATCGTGAATAATGGGCAAGAATCTCAGCGAAATGTTGACCGCATCGGCATGCACAGGTCTCACCCCGGTCCGTCCCGCCAAGACAGAAGCTACCAAGCGGGAATGCAGTATGAGCATAGCAATAGCAGAAGCTATTCTAGCGTAGGACAGCAAGCCCAACGACAAGGCACATGCAAGTACTGTGGCCGTGACCGCCACAGCCGCCCCCAAGAATGCCCAGCTAAAGGCAGAATTTGCAATAAATGCAAGAAGCGTGACCACTTCGCTGCTGTGTGCCTTTCGCGTGTGTCTGCTCGAGAGGTGGAATGCGAGTGGTCGCCTCCATTCACACCGGCTGAAGACCACGGAAGTGTATTCATCGGCGATGTTGATGAAGCTGCTGCCCAAGAATGGACCATCCTAGTTGATGTGAACAAGCAGAAGGTAAAGTTTAAAGTTGATTCTGGTGCAGATGTCAGCATTCTAAGCTGGAACGACTACGTGAGACTTGGCCTACCACAGCTGCAGCCTGCAAGCAACACTTTGCGAAGTGTTGGCAAAGTCCTTGATGTTGAAGGCAAAGTGAAAGCACGCGTGCACTACAAAGACAAGGTTCTTCACTCCGAGATTTTTTACGTTCTGAGAACATGCTCTGAAAATCTGCTTTCTCGCTCAGCCAGCTCCCGCCTGGCTGTACTGCAGTTCGCCGGCGAAATCAGCAAGATAAGCGAAGGCGTATTTGGAGAAACGGGGCTGATGAAGACGACTCCAATCAGTATAAAGCTCACAGAAGATGCTGTGCCCAGCGCTGTGAATACATCACGCAACATTCCCATTCCGCTGCTAGACGTAGTAAAGCGAGAACTAGAGCGCATGGAGGAACAAGGCATCCTGAAGACAGTGACTGAGCCCACTGACTGGTGCGCCCCCATGGTGCCGGTGCGAAAAGCCAATGATGGAGTGAGGATCACCGTGGACTATAGGCGGCTGAATCAAGCTACCAAGAGAGAAGTCTACCCGATCCCGACACTAGAAGACCTGACCTCCAAGCTCAGCGGTGCGACTCTATTTTCAAAGCTGGACGCCTCATCTGGCTTCTTTCAACTACCTCTTGATCCTGAAAGCTCACTGCTCACTACATTTATTACTCCTTTCGGACGCAAAGCCTTCACAAGATTGCCAATGGGTGTCAGCCTGGGACCCGAATGTTTCCAGCGGAAGATGCATGAGATGCTGGAAAACCTGCCCGGCGTCCTGTGCTACATGGATGACATTGTGTGCTTCGGCGATGCAAGTACACATGATGTCCGCCTGCAAGATGTGCTGCAGAGAATTGAGGAGTCAGGACTACGACTCAATAAGAAGAAGTGCCAGCTGAAGCAGGAAGAAATCAAGTTTCTAGGCTTCAAGATAAGTAAGCACGGCATCCAAGTTGATGAAGAGAAGCTAGAAGCGATCACAAAGCTACAGGCTCCCAGTAGCGTGGAAGAGCTGAGGTCACTCCTCGGCATGATCAATTACCTATGTCGGTTCGTGCCAAACATTCAAGAAAATCTGCGGCCTCTCTATGATCTGCTGCGCAAAGATACCGCTTGGCTGTGGACAAGCGCACAGCAGGAAGCACTGGACAGAGTGAAGCAGCTGTTGACATCAGCACCGGTGCTAGCCTTCTATGATCCAGCAAAAGAAACGGTCGTCAGCGCCGATGCCAGCAGCTATGGATTGGGAGGCTGCATATTGCAAAAACATGGCAATGAGCTCAAGCCAGTGGCATACTGCAGCAGGACACTAACAGAAACAGAAAGAAAATGGGCGCAAATCGAAAAAGAGCTTCTGGCAGCCACATGGACATGCGAAAAAATGCACATGTTTCTGGCGGGTCTGCCGAAGTTTGAGCTGCAGCTTGACCACAAGCCTCTGATTCCGCTGATTAACTCAAGAAATCTTGTGGAAGCACCTCTCCGTTGTCAGCGCCTCCTCATGCGGCTGATGACTTACAATGCCCACGCCCTGTACGTCCCAGGCAAGCAGCACGTTCTTCCGGATTTTCTATCCAGATTTCCCGGAACCAAGGATGATGAAATCAGTGCCGCCATGATCAGCGAAGTCCACCAGTACTGCAAAGCCGCGTATGAAGCCATTCCTGCCACTCATCAGCGTCTGAAAGAAATAAGCGAAGCGCAAGAAGCGGACAGCGTGCTACAGCAAGTCGTCAAACAAACACTCAGTGGCTGGAAAGAAGGACCGAAGCATCACAGCCTGAGCGAATATTTCGCTGTAAGAGGACAGCTCACCGTCATCTACACCACCTTCGGAACCCTCCTGATGAACGGCAAGCGTCTCGTGATTCCGCCGACGCTCCAGAGAGAGATGCTGCGACGTCTCCATGACGATGGTCACTTTGGGCTGAATAAGTCCAGAGAAAGAGCAGAGCATTCTGTCTGGTGGCCGGAAATCAGCAGCGATCTGAAGAGCCACGTAACTCAGTGCTCATTCTGCCAAATCAACTCACCGAAGCAGCGCAAGGAGCCGCTCATCTCCACGCCAGTTCCAGCGAGACCCTGGTCACATGTAGCAGCTGACATATGTCATTCCGGCGGAGCTACCTGGCTGGTAACCGTCGATATCTTCAGCAGATACTTGGAGATCCAGCGTCTTCCCAATGTAAGCAGCACAGGCGTGGTGGAGTGCCTCAAGACTCTGTTTAGCCAGCACGGTATTCCAGATCTCCTGACAACCGACGGGGGTACGCAGTTTACCTCTGTGACGTTCGAGGAATTCAAGAAGTCTTACAACTTCGAGCATCGGGTGACAGACCCACACCATCCGTCGTCCAACGGAGCTGCTGAACGTGCGGTACGCACCGCTAAATGGGTCCTTAAGCAGAAAGACTGGCATCTAGCTCTCCTGAACTACAGAGCGACCCCCATAGAAGCTATCGGCTGTTCACCTGCAAGGCTCCTCATGGGACGCAACCTGCAAACAAGACTTCCGGTGGCAAGAACCGAGCAAGCTGAGTACCAAGCGGCCCGTGAGAAAGACAAGGAAGGGAAGGATAAGATGGAGAAGAACTTCAACAAACATTATAGCGCCAAACCACTCTCAGAACTCAAGCCCGGTGACGATGTACGCATGAAGACGGACAAAGAATCCAACTGGTCAGAGCCAGCTCAAGTTCTCAAGAAAACAGGTCCAAGAAGCTACATAGTACGGCGCGGAGGAACGACTTACAGGCGCAACCGTCGTCACCTAAAACCAACTGAGCAAGACGGGCTCCAGCGCCAGCGCTCCTCACCGCCAACTCCCGGCGCGACGAGCCCGACGCACTGGCCAGCTCTGCTGCGGTCTCCTCATCTGTCGCGTCGTGCCGTACTGGGTCCAGCATCGACCCCAGCGGCCCCCACTCAGCCGACCAGCAGTACAAACCCAGAAGGACCCAGTCCGCCGGATAAAGAGCAGTCACATGCTCGCAGCAATACCCAGCGCCGGACTCCCACGCCAGAGGGACGCCATCCTGACGGGATCAAGTCGTTCTCTCCCCGAGTGACCCGCAGCGGTAGGCGCTTCGGGCCGTGACATGCGTCTCGCTTAAAAGGAGGGAGATGTATCGTGGATCCGCCTACCGAGCGGACCCTAATGAATTAGGGCATGAAAGCTGTAAAGCTCGTGACCTGTTAATATTTTGGCTTGCTCTGTAACTGACCTGAATATACAGTTCGGTCTTGGTCCTCATAGCTTTTAGTCCCACATATGATACAGTAGGTACATAATATACTTACCGTATCTAAGCGAGGTCCAAAATCCCTACTCCAGCTGGCAAAACAGCTAAACACCCTGATAATATGTACCATATGCTCCATATGTACCGAAAATCTACTCACTAAAATCGTCATACCCAGATCAATGCAGACCCAGCTAAAACACGAAGGGAATATACGGGCTCCTATGGTTCTCATGGCCCAGCAGAAGCGAACATTTTTCCCGTCAGCAGGCAAGGCTACCGCCAGCGCGCACAGCCCGGCGCTGGCGGGCGAGCGGCTGAGACTCCGCGGGCGGCGGAGCGCCGCCGCGCCCGGCCCGTCAGTCTGTCGGGTTCCACTGTACACCACTCCACTGTGTTTAAGTGCTGTCACTCAACTAGCGTTTCGTCGCACCACCGGCTATGGTGAGACATCTACCGGGCGATATTTGAACCAATAGTTCCCGGAAGGTAGATGTCCTCGGTGTTTTATTTTTGGAGGTCGCAAGCTTTGGCTGCCACTACTTTGTATGTGGCTGGATACCACGATTTTGGCTGCTGCTAGCTTGGTTCATGACGATGTTCCCAACCCGGGCGAAATTTGGATGTCGCAAGCGTTGGATGGTGCTGTTTTGTTTGGTACAAGCATTGCATGCTACAACTTTGAACGCTTCCATATACACCCGTGTGTCTGTCCAACGGAGCATATTGGCACGTGGAGTCCAAACAGCTCGGGCCGATTTCGACGCGGGTGGCACCGTTCGATGCGGCAAAACGGGGGACAGATGATGGTACCATTTTCCGGTCAATCGATGGCACGTGGCACGTGCAAAGTTTTAAAAAGTGGGCGCAATCATGTTTTTTCCTCCTCAGGTCACACGGTTGGTGACATAGACTTGATACTCACAGGTCACGTCCGCGATACAGCGGCCCAGAACCCGGTGTGGTGGCTAACCCCGAGGGGGAAAAATAAACCCCCACGGGTGTAAAACCAAATGACTTAGATAAGTATCTTCGGAATTGCTTACTCCGGATGCTATAGTTTATTAAGTGCCATGGAAAGAGTTTTGGAAAAGAGCGATGGAAAACCCCCACGCAGAGTAAACTTTCTCTCAGTGCAGGCGTGTTCTGGGCCCAATTACCCCCTGAACAAAGTTTCATCAAAATATGAGACGTAGGGTGTTAATTTGCCACTTTGGTTTGTCGATTTATCGTGGAATGCCCCCATTTCCGGCCTATATATCACTGAATGATGAAATATCTCACAAAGCACACAGATAAAGGCCACTCCCACTCATGGGTTCCTTCCAAACCCATCAAGTGCGTTAAAGAATACCATGACAGGCTAGTGACAAAGCTCATTATCGATCACATTTATTGATGACTGTGACAACGCATTGCACATGTGACAGCTGCGGGTGTGTGTGTTTGTGTGCGTGAGTGTGTGGAGGACAGAGGCGCTCACTGCTGTCCCAGGAACGGGTTGAACTCAGGCAACCGCTCGGGCACGGGCACGCCGGCGCCGGGCACCTTCGGCGGCGGGTACTCGGTCGGCGGCGGCGTCGGCAGCGCTTGCTCCAGAGCCTCCGGGTTCAGCACCGCGAAGCCGTTCTCGTCGGCGACGTAGTTGAGCACCAGCACGCTGCCGTCCTCCAGCGGGTACTCGATGACGCCCTGCTTGACGTAGCTGCCGGTGCCCTGCTCGGCGCCCGGGTACGACGTGCCCTGCTCCTGCTGGACAATGCCGTTCTCCGTGCGGAACCTACGCGGAGAGCGAGACGAATCGTTAGTCAGCGGCAGACACTTTTACATGCTATGGGCGGCGGTAAGTGTCTCTGTCCGATGCAATATGCGCAAATATGTGCGATGCTATTTCTCGATTGTTTGCAATACGTGAATTGGATACACGTGATTTCTTTGTTGGTTGTTTTGGCTGCTTTACGGGATTTGTGAGCGTTATCAAACTTACTTGAGTGTTTTCGATAGAAATAATTAAACATCATTTCGAAGTGGAGGAAGGTATTTAACAGAATATATTATAATGCAATGTCAACGCGTACTTGGAACTTTGAAAGGATTCTTACATATTTTGGATTCGATGGTGATGCTAACTTGATATCTGGGGAAAATTGCAGCTTTGAACTCATTGCATTTCGATTAGGACCATGCAATATGACATTTGGATAGACAATGATGGGTTATTCGAAGTTTATTATATTATAGCTTTATTGGCGGTAAAACACAGGGGTATTCAGTTAAGTGGGATGAATAGATATTAAATTCCTTTTAAAGGACAGCCCTAAAATTGTCTAAACATTGAGAAAAGCAATACCTGTGCTGTCGAATCCGAATGCATTGGTTTACTACCTCACACCACTGACAGAGGAAGGCAGAACAGTCTTCCAACTCACCAGCATTCACAATAATAATAATAATAAAAACATTCATATGTCGATATGAAACTTGGCATACTTTTGTACATATATCAATTGTGCGCCGGCTGCGCAAGAAAAAAAGGAGCTTTTACTGAAATATTGCTGAGATATACGAGTGTCGAGTAGGCCGCGTTCTTGAAAGCATTGCGAATCGGAATGTGACGTCACGTTCGGATTCGGAATTCCAACCCCTTTCGGAGCGTTCCTTCGGATATTCCGCGACATATTTGCCTCAAATGCGTCACCAGCACGTTTTCGCGATAGTGACGTCACCACCATATTGGCTTGGGCTGCTTTTTAATTCCCTTTGTTCTGGCCGGAATGACCGGAATATTCCGGTCAGTCCAGGCAAGGAATTTCTAAATAATTCTAAAGAACGGCCTGTGACGTCATTCCCCTCGGAATTCCCATTCGGAATTTCTAAAGAACGCTGCCCTAGTTATTATTGTGACGTGGCTACACCCTACTGTGAAAAACAGCTCAATTTAAAAGTAAACATTAATTTGTTGTGAAAATGGCAAACCAAAGGGTGTTATAGGACATATAATTAGCTGCTGTCTGTGGTGGTGTTTGGGATAATTCCGGCCGGGCGGCTGACTGCTGTGTGTCTGCGAAACTCACTGCTGTGAGTAGCCGCCGTCCTCCGTGTGACGGTTCACCTGCTCCAGAATGAGCGCGTCATGGTCCGGGTGACGAGACTCGAGCTTATCCAGCTTCTCCGGCCTCGGCGCCGCCCTGCAGGCCGCCACCAGCAGCACAACAGCCAACTGACGGGCAACAGTCTCGTCAGCACCATCACCATCATCACCAGCAGAAGCAGCATGACTACCAGCAGCACACCAACAAACTTCCGGAGAGCGGATATGTCGCTATCATCACCACCTTCAGCATTCACGTCATCATCATAACCTCCACCACCACCAGCAGCAGCCGGGGAACTGTCAGACAACAGACTCATCAACATCACCAACATCATCACCATCGCCATCACCTTCACCCTCACCAGCAGGAGCACAGCCAACTGTGGGGTAACAGACACGTCAACATAATCACCATCACTACCACCAACAGTAGCAGCAGCAGCAGCAGTAGCAGCAGCATGGTCAACTGCCGGACAACAGACCACCATCACCACTATAGCAACAGCAGAAACGTCACGATTATCATCACCAGGTGCAGCACGGCAAAACACTTCACTTTATCAGCGTCTTCAATTCTGACGTCTCGCACCGTTCAGCATTTTAGTTCCCATCGTTTGCTACTGTGGATCAGGTGTGTAGACTCGGAGTTGATGTTGGAGTCGATGAGTGCATCAACTCCCAACTCTGCTGTATGCACACTTTTCATTGGGTGAAGCTCAGAATGCTTGACTCACAAATGCCTAGTATGAAGAGTTGCATTACGCCAAAATAGTTATCATCATCATGATTAATATGACGCCGATCATCATCAGCAGCACAATTGTGAAGTTAGGCTCCACAGACTTACTTTGAAACCAGACCATTCCTGTTCAAACATATCTAAATTGTCTATCGAAGCGACTGTTACGCCTACTGCACTCAAAACTCAGATCAAGTGAATACTGGTATCGGAGCCCCGAATATCTGAATACAGTAATTTGATGTACTATATGGCGAGAAAGCGGTTTCTTTTCCCCTGACCTATATTTAACCTTACAACCATTACCCACGTATGCGTGCTCACTGGTCAGCACTGGCGCCCCGCCGCACACTCAGCCGTGCCGGCTGGTTTTAGTCTGACGCGGTACAGACGCGGTTCTCACCAACTTCATGGCGGGCTGGACGGTTTGGAGGGAGAGTCACCACTGGCCGACACTGACACTGTTCTCCCGCCTGACCCCGGTTATATAGCGACGGCGGCTGAGGCGGCGGCGGCAGGCAGGGGGCTGGCCGCCGGCCGCGGATGCTCCGTCCGTCTGCAGGTCATGGTCAGTGGTCACGGCTCCTCTGACGTCAGTGGTCTCGCCTCCTCTGACGCCCGAGAGAAAGGTCGCTCCGAGACGGCCTAAACCGCTACACAGCACTCTGTTGCGCTAACTCACCGTCAAACCTCACTCCGGGACGGCCTGAACCGCTACACCGACACTTCAAAACTTGTCCAAAGTCCAAAATTTGACCTCAGGTTAAGGTCATGTGGTGACCCAAGTAGGTCATGTTGCATATGGGAAGACGTGTCCCGACGAGACAAACACAGGGGTGTAGGTTGAACGTCTCTACCGCTATTCTATAAAGAGTTATTGACAAACAAGTGCTGGTGACCTCAGATGACCTCAGCTGACCCTGTAGAGGTTACTTAGTAAAAATGGCACCCGGGTCATTAATAATGACCAAAAATAGCATGATCCGGTATAATTTGCCTGATCTAATGCATATTATCTGAGCATTAGTATATTTTCCATTTACTTATAATGGGAAGGTCAAGAAAATGACCAGACCTTAGGTAACCGATAAATAATAATCCGAGATATGCGAATCGTACATACTGATACCCTGATTCTGAGAGTTTGAAATTGTTTGGTCAAACCCTGTGTCTTTGGCACGACCACAAATATTTTGGGAGGTAAAGTCACTTAAAGGCTGAGGCCCGGGTACGACTTCAAAGTTGGGTGGGGGGGGGGGGGGGGGGGGGGCAAAACTAATTTTGAATAGCCACCACATTTTTCTTCGTGGATTTCGACTTTCACTTCAACTGGAGCCCTACGAGGTCTTTCATAATGAATGCTAATTTTAAAGCACTTCAAAATTAAAATAAATATATTTTCATCCTTGATAATGAGGTATTACCATGATCGTAAAGCGATGGGGTTTCATTCACCATATTCTCGGACAGTTACATTTTATCAGCTTTCTACACTAGAACCATCGAGTGAAGCCTTCCACGGGCGTCCACGATTCACAGAATGTTGCAGGAGGGTTGTGTTAAAATTCGGTGAGCGCCGCCGACCAAAACCAGTAGTCCAGGGGAATTAGGTCTGGACTGCGAGAGGGCCACGTTCGATCGGTCAGGCGGCTGATGGCATGTCCGTCAAATATCTCCGACAACGACAGCCGCACTGCAGCTGTCTGCTCACTTGGGGAGGGGGGGGGGGCTATGGCACCATCTTGCTGCATCAATAGACGGTCTCTTCTGACCTTTTGGCATACCTGAGGTCAGAGACCCTCTTGGAGAAGTTTCAGGTCCACGACAAATGGTAATCAGATATAACACCCTGCTGGCATTGACTGGTATTGAGATTGCAGCCAAAATACAGAGCTTAAATTTAAAATTGCAATTAAATTTAAGCACAGATGCGTTCTTCGGTGTTTGTTCTTACCATACCATGATCCAATGAAACCGTAGCAAAACTGACACAATAAACATGAAATATGAAAACATCTTCAGAAGCAAATGGCAGGCAGCGCTCCTCACAAAATTCCTCTAAGTCTTGCCTTTGATGATGAAGAAAATACTTGTTCAAAATCGTAGAAAGAAGAGAAACGTGTTTACATGTTTTTCTGAGTTCGAAAATTTCCACTGGGCCGTCGCTCGAAAAGTGGGAGGAGCTTGTGTGTGTGTGGGGGGGGGGGGGGCGCACGTGCGCGTGCTGCAGGTGCAGGTGCAGGCGCAGGCGCGTGCGTGCATGCGTGCGTGCGTGCGTGCGTGTGTGTGTGCGTGTGTGCGTGCGTGCGTGCTGCTTTTGGAAGCCGGGTCCCCACCTCCCAGCCCCGCCCCGCTCGCTACCGCTCTCCGCCCTCCCGCGCCTCCTCCCGGTCTCTGTCTCCCTCCCGCCCTGGCCTGCTCCCTGAACGGACCCGACCCCGCCGGAGACGGACACGAGCGACCGCAAGGCGCGGTCAGAATAGCAACTCCCGATGAACCAAAATCAAACTGAATTCGTCCTCCAATGGAATGTTAGATCTTTAATATCACATTGGGGGTAATTCAAACATTATGTCTTAAATAATAATCCGTTAGAAGCCGCTGTTCAGGAAACCCATTTCATTGACGCCGACTTTATTAATTATACTTTTAAAATCCCCGGCTATAGTCTCTACACAAATAACGTAAATGCATCACCGCGCCGAGGCGGCTCGGCTTTGCTTATTTCAAACCAACTTTTGCATCACCAAATCGACCTTCAAACAACCTTAGACGCAGTCGGCGTCAATATTAAAATCGCTCAGCTAGAACTAACTCTTATCTCAATTTATTTCCGTCCTACCGAGGACATAGACATTGATTCTCTTTCCCAGCTTATTACAAATATTAACACCCCATGTCTGATTATGGGCGATTTCAACGCGCATAGTCGGGCGTGGGGCTGCCTCCGTGATTCCCGCCGAGGCCAAATTATGCTGGACCTACTGGACCGGCATAATTTGGTCTTCCTTAACGACCAATCACCCACACACGTACACCACTCAGGAGGCGAGGTGACTTACAGCGCCATTGATCTCGCCTTCGCCACACCACGCATCGCGACTCTTTTTACATTTAACGCACAATCAGACCCTCTTTTTAGCGATCATTTCCCAATTCACTTAGAACTACAAGTCCCTTCAGGACAGACAAATTTTTACTCCCTGCCTAGATGGAGCCTTCGCAAAGCCGACTGGTCCTCCTTTCAAAAACACATTGACACTAGTCACCCCGCAGACTCCCAGACCGACATTAACACTTTTTTAAACACTATTCTCACATCAGCTCACCAACACATTCCACACACACGCACACACACACAACACCACCCGAGGCAGCGTACTGCCCCGTGGTGGAACACAGAATGCCAGAGAGCTGTTTTCATCCGGAAAAGAGCATTTCGGAAATTCCAAGCTTGTATAACTGCAGAAAACGAACACGAAGTACGGAAAACTCGCTCTTTGGCTAAAACAATCATTGACAAAGCAAAAAAAGAATCTTGGCAGGAATTCTCATCTACTTTTAATCGATTTACCTCCCTCTCAAAAATTTGGACATTAATTATATCATTCTCAAATAAAAGACCACCGTCATACAAAATCCCACACTTACAAATACACAACATATCTTACACGCTTCCCCTAGAGGTGGCAACACAATTTGCACAACACTACGCTAACATATCATCAACACAACAATGTACACCAACTTTTACTAACCAACTTAACGATCAATTTCAATCTATTAGCTTCGACACTAGTAACGTAGAAATCTATAACTCTCCTTTTACCAACTCAGAGTTAACATACGCTATTGGTAAATGTGGTAAAACTTCCGTAGGACCAGATCAAATTGACTACTCTTTCTTTAAAAACTTGACAGAGACTGGTCTCACCAACTTACTAACAGCCTTCAATACCATGTGGTTTGATGGCACTTTCCCTGAATCTTGGCATAATAGTACGCTAATTCCTATACTTAAACCTCGCAAACCTGAATCTTCTCCCGCTAGCTATCGCCCTATTTCTCTAACTAGTTGTGCATGTAAACTATTCGAACGCATGGTTAATGGACGCATCAGGACATACATTGAATCAAATAATTTACTTTCCCCACACCAAAGTGGTTTTCGACCTGGTCGCTCCACTGCGGACAATTTAGTTGGTCTTATCGACTCTGTCCAGCGCGGCTTTCGAGGGAGAGAGGTCACAGTTGCCCTCTTTCTTGATTTGAGAGCTGCGTTTGACAGAGTCAATAAGACTGCACTTCTAGTAAAGGTCCATAAGGCCGGAATTCGAGGTCGACTCGCTAAATTTATCCAAAACTTTTTAGAAAATAGAACTTTTAATGTAAGGTGCGGCAACACATATTGTCCAAATCAAAATCAGGACCACGGTGTCCCACAGGGCTCGGTCCTCTCCCCGACCCTATTTTTAATTATGATTAACGACATTTTCAGTAATATTAACAAAATCGACAAAGGTCTTAAATTCTCAATGTACGCTGATGACCTGGCGGTGTGGTTCTCGCACCCGAGTGTTGATCAAGCCAGCAAAATGTTACAACTAATACTCATTGATATAAAGGTATGGTGCGACCAATGGGGTCTGGAAATTTCTCCAAGTAAATCTGCATCTCCAATTTTTTCAAAGAAACCTGCATATGTGGAACCCTACATTCCATTAAAATATAACAATAAAATTATCCCTTTCGTCAAATCATTCAAGTATCTGGGAATAACGCTAGACACACGTCTCTCGTTCATCCCACACTTCAATGATTTAGTGCAGATATGTACGCGACGAATTAATATTATGAAGTCATTGGCTGGTCGAGAGTGGGGCGCAGATCGTGCCACTCTTCTCCAACTATATACTTCCCTGATACGCCCAGTACTGGACTATAACGCATTCTTATTTGATGACATATGTTCCAAACAAATTAAAAAATTGCAAACTGTCCAAAACGCTGCCTTGCGGATCGTGACTGGAGCCTGCCGCACCACCAACACCACAAACTTACACATCGACACAAACATTCCCACACTCTGCCGCCGACGTAAATACACACTACTTAGATTCTACACCAGAGCAAGTTCACACCCCACACGCCCAACATTCCACATCTTAAACCACCCCGCACCCACAAGACGACAAACACTACTACAAAAACGACACCCACTCATCAGTCACAGAATCAGACAAACACTCGCACTATTCAACATTCCACACATCAACACAATGCCAACGCCACCACTCACACCTCACTGGCTCGACACAACACCAGACACACACCGCCTCTTCACACACAACAAAAACACAGTCACGGCGGCAGAGACACACACACTCTTCAACGAACACAAAGCACAACACAACACATACACATACATATACACAGACGGCTCTCGAAGCGACGGCCGAACTGGTGGTGCATACTTCACAAACACAGCTAGAAACAACTTTAGACTTCCGGACATAAATAGCGTATACACAGCGGAATTGTCATCCATTTTATTAGCATTAATATATGTCAGAAAAGAAAAACTTAAGGAAGTAGTCATTTGCACAGACTCGTCCGCCTCGCTCACGGCCATTTCCTCGATTAGTGACTGTAGAAACCCGATAGTATTTAAAATCAGACAACTAATCAAGTATTTAAACAGTAAAAACAATAGTATTAAATTCCTCTGGATCCCAGGACACGCCGGTATCCCGGGAAACGAGGAAGCCGACAGACTTGCGAAATTGAGCCTAGAATTACCTTCAGTAAACCAACTTCCAAGCCCAGTATCAGACGTGTTAAATTATATTAATTCTCAACTTAGCATACTGCGCCAGAGCAAGTGGGACGCCGCTCCGCATTTTCATCTTTATCCAATCAAGCCAAAAGTCCAACATTTTATATCTAGTCACCTGAATTGTAGAGAGAAGGAGGTAATATTGGCGCGCCTCCGTCTCGGTCATACAAAAATTACTCATTATTATATTATGGAGAATATCCCGCCACCAAATTGCCAACATTGCCCAGGTTATCCGCGCTACACAATCAAGCACTTACTTATTACTTGCCCAGTACACAATGATAAACGACAGAACATTATTAATTACTCACAACAAAATCGCATCACATTAAATCTTCAAACACTGTTAGGTGATAGTTATCCTGAATTGATAGGTCTCCTCTTAGATTATCACTACCAAACACGTTTAGCTAATCAAATATAACAGGGGTTTTTGGCCTTGCGCATTTTTGGCCCACCGCGCAGGTTTTTTCCCCTTTGCCTTAGACGCTGTTTTTTTTTATTATTCAGGACTTTTCGCCCAGCTAAATACACCCCACAACCAGGTCTCGCCGAGGCGCCGGAGCCAGAGAGACTGGCAACAGTCTCCCGTTGTTGCAATGACGGCACCCCCACGGCTCCATCAACACTGACAATGTACAAGTGTATTGTAATAAAAATATGTATGCATGTGTGTCTCGTGTTTTACTTATTTTTGACCTTGAACGAAATACTTAACGTAATGCTAGATATTATATTTGACCTTGAACGAAATACTTAACGTAATGTTAGATATTATATTTACTTTGAACAATACATTTTCCGGGTTCACATAAACCGGTTAAAGTAATTAATTAACGTAAAATAGCTACCCTATTCCCTTCTCGGGTCCACATAAACCGATTAACGTAACTCTTTGCCTGGCAAATTGCCAGAAGTAATTTCCCAAACCCGGGAAATGGCTATAGGACGGTCCGGGTAAAAAAAAAAAAAAATGCGTGCGTGCGTGTGTGCGTGTGTGCGTGTGTGCGTGCGTGCGTGCGTGTGTGTGCGTGTGTGTGTTTTTTTTCTTCGATGGAGCATATTGGCACGTGGAGCTCAAACGGCCTGGCCGATTTCAACGCGGTTGGCGTTCGATGCGGCAAAACGGTAAACAGACGATGGTATCATTTTCGGGTCAAAAGATGGCACGTGGCACGTGCCAAGTGCCAAATCGTGGGCGTCATCATTTTTTTTGGCACCTCAGGTCACACGGTTGGTGACACAGACTTGCTACTCGCAGGTCTCGTGCGCGATACAGCGGCCCAAAATCCATTAATAGCCGCCGATCCTGAGGGGGGCAAAATAAACCCCCCAGGGGGTAAAACCAAATTACGATTTACGATACCAAATTACGACAGCCGGTCGTGGATACTGTGCCGCACAGCACTGAGGCACGCCGCCCAGTGGCGGCTTGTGGTGACGTCACAGTCTGAGGTCATCGCAACGGCCAATCAGCGGTGGCTTGACCGGCTGGGGCCAAATTACGGAATTATCGTACGATTTTGACCCCAAGGCAATGCCCCGATCGCATTGCCGGCACCTAGTTATTATAAATACTCAGCTCACTCCAATCATGCCTGCCCCGCCTTGGAGTCACTGGCAGCTCTCCAGTTTGAGGCGTCAAGACCAGAGGTGGATTCATGAGGGGAATAAGGTCATGCCCCCTCGCAACAACTTATTTAAATCGGCCGAAAATAACCACACCGGATTTTAACCCTCGCCCTACGGGGGAGGCCTGACAAGCCCTTAGGTTTTTCTTAGATAACTTTTTACACATGCGGTGCATCTTGCTGAAATTTTCGGTAGGTGAGTTTACAAAAAATTTACGTATGCTGTAAACATTTAATTGAAACTGGTTAAGTAATTTGGGAGATCATCATGTTTTGATGACGTCATGCTTGTGAAAAATATAAATATTTGAAAAATGGTAGAAAACATTGTTTTAAAAGAAATTCCAAACGCAATCCACCATAGATACAAAATTACATTCTCTTTAAAATTGTAATCTGCGATTTGCAAAATTTTGGGTTTTTGCCCCTAAAATAAAAATAAAAAATCTCGAAAAATCCCCACAAAATAAAAATTTTAAAAGATGTTAGAAAAGCCGGAATATATGTGAGATAACTGAGTATGGAAAATACCCATACCAAATTTGAAAGCAATATATGCATTTTTGACGGAGTGATGGCTCTCTAAGTGTAAGAAACTCATGACGTATTTTTTTAACAACTTTTTTTTGACTTTTTTGACAAGATAAGAACAAATGGTTACCTTTTCTGTATTTCTGAGCCAAAACAGGTCTAGGAACATGCCTTTTTATTTACATTTATCAATTTCTAATTTTGAGGTTTTCTGAAGAGCAAAATTGCTGTTCTGGACGTGTTAAATCCGAGGTCATTCACTTGATCTGGAAGGTCACCCGTTAACCTGAATCCTCAAAATCGCATACTTTTAGATTCCGCTCATGACCGGCAACATGCTGGTTCTTACTGCATTGCTCTAAGTTGCTTGGTTTGGAAGTAGTTGCTTGGTTGGCAAGGTTGTTTTAAATCATTTCTTAGTGCACTATGAAGCAAAATCCGATGAGTAATAAATGCAAGTTAACGGAAGCGTGCAATTATCGATAATACCTACATCCAAAACCAACGTGTTTTGTTTCGGATCGATAGGATACCAGGGTATTACGATATAATAAACTCTGAACTGATTCGACGCGAAATTGGTTCAGGAGTATTTTAAGACTAGCATCGAAACACTGCCTCCAGATCATCAGGAATGAAGAGTTTTAGGAAGAGTGAGGAGACTTCGCAATCTATGCCACGACCCATACCATGTCACCTATTTTTCATCATAAGTGAATGTTTCAGGTCACTTGTTTCTGTAATGCCTAACTTCCCGTGAAGAATAAAGCGCTTTTTAGGGAATAATAAGATCAGCCACGCCAAATTTGGGGGAGGGATGCCCAACGGTTCCGAAGCTGGAGAAGGGATGGCAAACACTCCTTCTCCCCACTCCCTCTCCCCTCTCTGTTCCCAGGCCTATAAAAGGGCCATGGCTCCCAAAATGACTGAAATCGGAAGAAAATTGACACATGTTTCGATTGAAAAGGAATTCCAAGGAACTTTAACTTAAATAAACTGTTTTAAATCACCTATTAAATCCCAAGGAAGCGAAATCTGTCAAGCACTTAGTTATGGTAATTCGAGACTTTATGGGATGTAGCCCCTAAACCACCTTTTTGTCGTTCTGGATCCGTCCTTGAACAATGACGCGTCAAGCAGACAAAGTTGGCAAGGCTTTGTCTGCTTGACGTGTTGAAAAATCAGGGGTGTTGAAAATGCTTCAAGTGGCGCCAACCAAATCCTTATTAGATAAATCGGCCCCTCCAGAGGCCGATTTTACTGTAGTTTTGTGAGGTTGAATAAAACAAAATAACCTCACCTTATTGATACAATTGTATTCATATTTAACACAAAATTAAAAAGGCAACATATACACCTGCATTCACTTAGAGCAAACGAATGTGACGATCAATAGGATACTGGAGTAAATACGTCTTAAAGTGACTAACAGTGTTTAGGGCCACCGATGACCGAGCAAGGTTCATTTTGATGATATTAACACGCGCACTGCCGGGGGTTCGCGCCAACCACGAACTGCCGGGGGAGTTGATAATCCCCTAAGATCTCGAAAACCACGCAACCTAGTGGCAAGCGGAAAAAGGATTAGATAGGTCGAGACAAGTCCTATTGAAAGTATTTCGGTCTATTTTTAGGGCAGATCAATATTGAGGTCACCATAGGTTATCAAAGGTCAGATTTTCTAGTTTATAACTTCGCTCCAGACCCAAACATGTCTCAGAAACTACGATAGCTATGACAAAATTGAAATCTCTTGAAAAGAGCAATCGCCAAGGTATCGTCAAATTTTACCTGAGCTAAATAGTTTAGGCTTCAGAGGTCATCAAAGGTCAAAAAGGCTATTTCTTGGCCAAGTTGTTTTTAGCAAGTAACAGTTTAACTAATTCGGAAAGGGCAATATTTCTGACTCCATCGTGATTGTCTTGTCAATATTATTCGAATCATTTTCATTTTGGCTAGGTTAGGTCAACTTAGAAATTTGACCTCAGGTCAAGATCAAGTGGTGACCCAGGTAGGTCATGTTGTATATTGGGAGACGTGTCTCAATGAGACAAACACATTGGTGCCGGTTTTCCTTCTCTATTTTCATTCGGTCGAGAGTTATTGACAAAAAAAACGTGTTGGTGACCTCGGGTGACTTAGCCTGACCCTGTAGCAGGTCACTGAATACAAATTGCACCTTGTTCATCAATAATGGCCTATGATAACATGATCTAGAATGAGTTGGAGTGATTGGACTGCTATCATGCGTATCCTCGGGATAGGAAGCATTTGAACCCGTCCGCGTGTTTTGCTATTGGGCAATTCCATGACAAATCACCAAGGCATCACCAATCACCTCACCCTCTCATATTTCGCTGAAAATGGTGTATGGGGGTTATTATGCATGGGCGCTGATTTCGATTTTTGGATTTGTACTGTCTTCAGATTACGGGGTCACAAGATACAGGTCAGCCAAAATTCAGGTCAGAGTCAAACATCCAACTACGTTTGTCATTATATTTCGAAGATAAAAATACATATCAGGGCAAAACTATATATCATTAGAGATAGTAATACAAACATAATATGGTGGCATAAAACGTTACACCCTTAAGTCAAAATTCGACAATTTGACCTCATGAACTTGAAGTCAGGTCAAGGTCAAACCATGTTTGCCTGGTTCATTTTTTTTTTAAACTTACACACAATTTTGTTCATTAAATTGATAACATGCATGTGAAATTGTGCGTGGCAACTGAAACTCCTTGGCGGTCAACAGGGGTCATATGTCATGACATTCGCCCAGCGAGTTTACGAATTTCGATTTTCTTCAAATGTAAGCTCTAAGCAATATGGGCATCATTTGAAAGCACCTGTTCTATTGAATACATTCATGACATTAACCCGCGACGTGAAGGTGCTCTGCGCCAACTACGCCGTGCCTGGCGGGGGGGGGGGGGCGTTTAGACGCCCCCATCGTAATCGGCTTCTATGGGACGTAGACAAAACAACGAAAAACCTATTAGACACCTCGTCAAAAAAAACCTTTGAAACTATTTCGTTCATTGCTTGGCTCAGGTCAATATTGAGGTCACCAGACGTCATCAAAGGTTAGATATTCCAGTTTTAGCACTTCGCCTCAAACACCCCAAAATTGATTTTTGTTTATCTCGGATTTTGTATATCGGTGACCTAAGGTCAGGCCAATTTCGTGACCGCTTTTTTCGGTACACACACAGTTTATTCTACGAACACCAGTAATGTCGTACATATAATCCCATATAAATCGGCATCGCTACAGAGATACAGTCGGTCCCATAATGATCTTCCCCAGCTCTGGGTCTCCCACGGCAGGCAAAACGATAGCTGTCTGAATCCCGCACCGAGGCGGGACCGGACCGGTTTGACAGCTCGCCCGGTGCCGGCCGATACTTGGCGGAATCTGCACCGCTCCGGCCTGGTCTGACCCAAAAAGGCCGATTGGGGAATAACATTGCGTATGTGTGGCGAGGCTGTGTGGCGGACCGTAGTTGGAAATATACGCAGACCTAGAATGTCAAGTTAGCGACGATGTCTGTGATGACCAGTTTTAAGAAAACCATAGGTCTGTGAAGCATCGCCAAGTGTTCAATTGATAGAACACTGCACGGGCTATACTTTAAGACGAATATGTGTATCTCAAGTTGACCGATACTGTCGTCACAGATGTCTCGGAAATGCCTATCTGTCGTGTCGCTTGCGACGATTGAGAAATTTGCCGTGCGCCAAAAAATAAAGTGTCGATATTTTGACCTGATCTCAAGGTCAAAGTCAAATTTAAACACATAGCCAGTCAGATGCTCTATCAGCTACACACCTGGCGAAGCTTCATAGACCTAAGGTTTGAAATACTGTCGTCGCAGATATCGTCGCAAACTTAATGGATATAAACCCGCCCGGCTGTGTTTGTGGAGCGTGAAGGACGGAGCGGCGTTATTCGAACATATCAGTGCGAGGCCCAATGCATTTGTCTGATTTTTCGTGTAGAATCATCAGGCGGACGTTTGCATTCGCAATTTCGGGGCTCTGCATTGCACATGACACGTGGCATGATTAAGAAAGAAATACACGTAAAAGCGCCTGGTGCCAGCGCGGTTCGAACCCACGACCAATCTACTAATACGCTAGGAGTAGGCAGCTATATCGACCGAGCTATTTGGGCTGATGTCGTGAACACTGTTATTCAGTCTCCAATATTGGATCTCTGCCAGCTCAGGACAGGTGACCTCTTGACCTTCGAGACAGACGGCCCTGACCACCACCCGGGTCGCGGCGCATTCCATTCCGACAATGATGACATGAATGATCTTCCCTTGCCACGTGGTGGCAAGGGAAGATCATTATGAGACCGACTGTACACTGAGAGCTCTTCAATCCACAGTGCACATGCCACATCTACCCAGCCCACTGGCGCGTCATCTACAACTCCCGCCACCGACCGGAGCGCCACCTACGCCTCCCCCGCTCTACCAGCACACCGGAGCAATCCTTCGGGTGGAGGAAGACGACAGGCCCGCCATGGGCGCCTGGCCGCGGCTCGTTCAGACAGCGGACCTGCTGCTGCTGCAGCAAGGCTTCCGCCTGGGCGATGTTGTCCACCTCGATACAGATGTAGTGCATGCCGCCCGACGGGTTATTGTCCAGGAAGTTCGTGATGGGACTATCGGGCCCGAGCGGGTGCATCAGCTCCAACTTGGTGTTGCCCAGGTTGATGAACACGGTGCGGACTCCGTGCGCCGGCAGCACCTCGGTCTCGCTGGCCACGTGGTTGAGCCGTGGTTGAGCCCCCAGCACATTCCTGAATAGAGTGGTGGATTTCTTCAGGTCGGGTGTGGCGATGGCCACGTGGTTGAGCCGACCCAGCTTCCACAGCATCTTGGGCACACACAAGTCGCCGGCGTCTCCGTGGGCGGCGCGGCTGAGCGGTACGACCACCGTCCGTGCCACCAGAGCCATCTGTGCCGCCTACCGCGGCCAGGCAGCCCTGCCCAGCCTGAGCGCCATCTCAGTAGTTGACGCGCGGGGTGCCCTCCTGGAGGTCACGCTCGGCCACGGCGCCCCCGTTCAGCAGCTGTCGTTTCTTCTCCCGCAGCAGCTGGTCCTGCTGAGGCTTGATCTTGGTCAGCAGCGTGTAGGCGCGTCAGCTGCAGCAGACAAGCAGCGCTAACACTGTTTTGTGAATAACTATCGACATAATGACGATAGAGAAGTTAACTCGCGCACTGCAGGGGGGTTGATTTCCGCCCCCTCCCCCCTCAGGTTTTTCAAAGATAGCGAAAAAACGGTGTCGCGCAGCGCCGCCGGGTTTTGGTACACCTGTTAGGACATAAATTGCGCACACTTTGAGAAGAAGAAAAAATACTCGGGTCATCTCAGGTCAGGTCACCAGACCAGGTCAAGTGACCCCACCACCAAAAATGTTTGCAGTTGTGCCAAAGCCAGAGTTTTTCACCGATCAGGTTCAAACTTACAGGATGTCATGAGGGTATCAATACTTACCATTCATTTATCTCGGAATTTTGATATCGGTGACCTAAGGTCAGGTCAATTTCGTAACCTCCCCATAATAAGTCAATGGGGAAATATACAAATGCTTCCTATTTCAAGGATATGCATGATATTAGTCCAATTACTTCTGGATCTGGTTATTATAGGACATTCTTTATGATCCAGGTGTAAGTTTTGTTCAGTGACCCCTATTGGGTCATTTGAGGTCATGCGAAGTCACCATCACGTTTTTGTCAATAACTCTTGACATAATCAAGATAGAGAAGTAAAACAGACATCAATGTGTTTGTCTCGTCGAGACACGTCTTCCCATATGTAACATTACCTACTTGGGTCACCATTTGACCCTGACCTGAGGTCAAATTGTTAAGTTCACTTAACAAGGTCACCATATATATCAGTCAAAGCGCCTTGCCAAGATAAACGCAATGGCGTAAACAGTTTTTCGTTATCTTTATTAAGTAAAAAGTTAATAGCAAAAAACGATTTAGCAAAAAAAAATGCATTTTTTTCTCTTTGACCTCTGAAACCTCAAATATTGACCTGAGATCAAATCTGAGGGTACCTTAGCGATTGAAATTTTCACTGGCTGGCGTTTGCTTCTTTCCGTTGGTTTCTAACTATAATATTTTCTGAGATATATGGGAATTTCTGGAGCGATGTCCTAAAACAGGACATAACTGGAAAATTTGACCTTTGATGACCTCTGGTGACCTCAATTTTGACCTGACCTAAAAGAACGCTGAAATACTTTCGATAGAACATGTATGAAGCTATCAAATGTCTTTTTCCGCTTCTCGCTACGTTGTATAGTTTTCGAGATATGAGGTGGGGGGGGGGGGGGGTGGCGGAAATCAACCCCCCTGCAGTTCGTGTTCGGCGCAAAGCCCCTGCAGTGCGCGGGTTAAAATGGTACCAATGTGTTTTCTCGTCGAAACCCGTCTCCCAATATGCAGCATGACCTACTTGGGTCACCACTTGATTGACCACCCTGAGATCAAATTTTTCAGTTGACCGAACCTGGTCAACATGAATATGATTCGAAGTGCCTTGACGAGACAAACACGCTGGCGTCAAACACATAGCTTTATATTTATTAGGTAAAAGGTTATTTGCGGAACACAATTTTGCCAACAAATAACCTTTTTGACATTTGATGACCTCTGGAGCCTAAACTATCGATCTGAGCTCAAATCTGAAGACACCAAGTGGGATTGCAATTTCCAAGAGCTTTCGATTGTTTTTTTTGTTTGCTCCTAGCTATCATAGTTCCCGAGATATTTGGGGGGTGTTCGAAGCGAAGTCCTAAAACTGGAAAATCTGACTTTTGATGACCTCTGGTGACCTCAATAGTGACCTGAACTAAAAAAATGAACAATACTTTCGAACGAGCTTGTCTCGAGCGATCTAACACCGTTTTCCGACTGTCGCTACGTTGCGTGGTTTTCGAGATCATTGGGGGGGGGGCGAAATCCGCCCCCTCCCTCCAGGGCGTGTAATTATCAGAGGCCCTCCAGGGCGCGTGTTAACGTCTGCATCGTGCTCGTTTCGTCACGGAGATTAGAATCATACCATGTTGGCTAGGTTACCTAAGTCAAATTCAAAATTTGACCTCAGGTCAAGGTAATGTAAGGTCATGTGGTGAACCAGGTATGTCGTGCTGCGCAATGTCGGACGCGTCTCAACGAGACATACACAGTGGTGCCGGTCTCACGTTCTTATCTTCATTTTATGCTATCAAACGTTATTGGCAAAGAAGTGCTGGTCACCTCAGACGACCTCGCTCGATCTTGTAGGGGTCACTGAGCAATAATTGTACTTGGGTCATCAAATATGAGCTATAATTACATATTCTTAAATAATTATTCTGATCTAATGCGTATCCTCTACCCAGGCTGCCAAAGCCTTAGCGCGTATCTTAACAGATTGTCGTTTAGTGGATGTGTGGAGGGAATGGCACCCCGACACTGTTCAGTTCACATGGCGACGCCTGGAGCCAGTGCAACAGTCACGAATTGATTACGTATTTATCAGCAAACACCTAGTTAAAAATCACATGGTCAAAAGTGTTGATATTCAGCCCGGAGTCTTGAGCGACCATAGTGTCGTAGTTTTTGTAGCACGTTTAATTTCTTCTAAGAAAGGTCCAGGGCAATGGCGCTTTAATAATTTGCTATTGGAGGATAGTGAGTTTGTTTTGGAGGCTAGGGAAGAGATGGATCAGGCATGTAGGGAACAGGGCATGTATGAGTCTGTCCATGACTTGGGCTTAAGATTAGAGATGGTGTCCGCTCAAGTAAGGGTTATAGCTGCGCGGAAAGGCAAGGCTATTGCTAAAATGAGGAAAGTCAAAATAGCGAAGGCTGTTGAAGCAAAAGATGCATTAGAGAGGGAGCTGACCAGCAATCCGTCTACAGAGGTTGCATTAGAATATAAGCGGGTAACACAGGTTTTGAATGATATTCAGGAAGAGAATGGGAGGCGGGCCATTCTTTTTCCGGAGCCAGGTGGTTTGAACAGGGAGAAAAGCCCACTAGATATTTTTTCGGACTTTGCGCTAAAAGGGATGTGAACAGAAATATAGCAGTTTTGCAGACAGGTACTGGGCAAATTGTAACGGAATACAAAGACATATTGAGACTATGTAAAGCACATTATGAACAAGTGTATGAGTCCGACGTCGGAGGTATATAGGGGTCAAGTGTTAATGCGCTTAATGGTGCGAATTAATTTAACTGGCCAGTAAGTCCGCAGTTGAGTGACTCCGACAAGACATCATATGAAGGGCATATAACGAATGACGAGTGCATACATGCCCTTAAGTCTATACTTAACAACAAAGCAACTTCAGTTTCAGGATTTTCTAAATAACTTTTTCTCTTCTTCTGGGACGACCTAGGTAGTTTAATTGTGGAATATATAAACCAAACGAAAGAAAAGGGCCAGTTCTTTGTGACACAGCGTAGGGGCGTGATAACGTTAATCCCAAAGAAGGGTGATCAGACCATGCTGAAGAACAAACGTGCGATTTGTCTTTTGGACACAGTATACAAAATTGTGGCCAAGGTTTTGGCTAATCGTCTTGCGCGAGTTATGCATTGTTTGGTATCTGAGAACCAAACGGGTGCCATCAGAAACAGATATATTGGGACCAATCTACGAACAATAGCGGATGTAATCGAGTTATGTGAAAAGGAAAGTGAGGAGGGCATTTTAATGGCATTATATTTTAAAGATGCGTTTAACTCAGTAGAACACTCATTTGTGTATGAAACGTTAAAACGATTTAACTTCGGAGATGATTTTATCGGGTGGGTTAGTTTGTTGCATAGTAATTCAGAATTAGCTATTATCAACAATGGGTATACGTCAGGCTGGTTCAAACCCTCTAGAGGATTGCAACAAGGATGTCCTGTCTCAGCACCAATTTTTGCACTTGTGGTAGAAATTTTGGCGTTAAGAATTCGAGCCTGTAATGATATTCAAAGAATTCGATGGAAAAATGAGGCATACATTTTAACTCAGTATTGTGATGATACAACCGTGTTTGTAAGAGATCATGCATCTGCCGAGCGTGTTCGATGCATGGTTCAGGACTTTGGGAAAGTATCAGGCTTAGCATTGAATTTAGAAAAGTGTAATTTGATGTGGTTAGGGAAATGTAAACTTTCTGAACAGCCGATATTTGAAAGGCGTCCAGTATCAGCAGTTAAGATACTTGGTGTGTGATTTAGTGCGACACGCGATTGCTGTGCGGATAACGTGGATCCGATCATTAATAAAATTAAGCGTACGTTAGCTACATGGTCTCAGAGGGACCTTACATTAAAGGGAAGGATAACTATTGCCAAATCTCTGGTATTATCGCAGTTGACATACCTCATGGCAGCGAGTCGTATTAACAATGCGCACATTGAAGATGTACACAAAAATCATTATGAAATTTATTTGGAGGGGAAGACCACCGAAAGTAGAGAAAGGGGTGCTAGTGCAGGATATTAGCGAAGGGGGCTTGAACGCTCCGAACCTGAAAATGATATATAAGGCGCAAAGGGTTGCGTGGCTCACGCGAATGATGCAACATCCAGAGCTTACCTTTGTTAAAGTGTTTCTTCAGAAACTAAAAGCCACCGCATTTAATGATGTTTTGAGGTCCCATTACAACGATTGCTGGGTTAAAGATTGAATTTGGCGCCTTTTTACAAGGAAATGCTGGCTTGGTACAGAGAGATTGTTCCGCGAAAGGAACCTAGTAGTGGTAAAGAGGTGCGTTTACAGCTAATCTGGAATAATGAAGCGATTCGAGTCGGAGGAAAACCCGTGTGTCATAGTGGGCTCGCTGAACAGGGGATAAGCTTTATCGACGAATTTTTGGATGACAACGGGCGAGTGTTAAGATATCAGGAGTTTATGAGCAGGTACCAGCCCCGGCACGTTGACCCATTAACGTACATTGGATGGTGTCGAGCTATTCCCACACGATGGAAAGCCTTGGCGGCTGGTAGCGCAACATTGGCTGCAGAGGAGAAGGCTTCATCGGTTCAGATATACTATCAAAATAAAGTAGTTGCACTAGACATCCTAAGAACGCGACATTTCTACGCATTACAACAGTCGGTTTTGACGCCTACTGCGCAGCACCGATGGGTAGCTGACGGGATCGATTTTGGTGACTGTTGGCAGAAAATATATAGCTTACCATTCAAAGTAACAAAATCAACTCGTCTTCAGAGCCTCCAGTACAGGATAACTCACAGATATTTTACCACAAAGCGGTTTTTATTCACTAGGCAAGTTGTAGCAGACCCATTTTGTGACGACTGTGGCGAAGTTAATAATTTGCAGCACTATTTTGTGTTATGCCCATAGTTGAATATGTTTTGGAATAAGGTTTCTGGCGCTCTTAATAGGACGCTACGAAGAATATTTCATTTTCAAGTCGGTAGCATAGCGGTACTGTTCGGCTGTGTTCGTGGACCGGTGTCACTTAACGTAATTATATTATATGCCAAACAGTTTATCGTCAGTCAAAAATTCCACGACAGTAACGTCGACTTCGAAGGATTTAGGAGTTACCTTGGCAGAATGTTCGATATTGAAAAGTGTGTTGCGATACGGAATGACAGAGTGGATAATTTGGAAGAGGCATGGAAACCATTTGTATCTGTCGCCCTACAGCTTCAGCTATAACCATTACTGTAGTCCAGGTGCGGGTGCGGTAATCTGGATATGACGGTTTGATTATTTTATACAATGTGCGATATGTTAGTGTGGGGTGTCGTGCCAGACGTGATCTTTGATGTGTTTGTGTTTTAGGTGCTATGTGTTTGTTGTTGTTGTTGTTTGCCGGATTCCACCGGTTGTGTATTCAATATAACGGGACATCAATCAACATCAGGAACATTAAATGACAAGACCCAGTAAAACATACATGAGCAATGATGGTATTCAGTCGAAACATATATGAGCAGGTACCATGACCATGAGTATATAGGAGCAGGATATAATATTGAGTATTATACCCCATATTATACAGTATCATACCCCGTAATATAGACAATATTATACATATTTATTATATATAGGTATTATACATATACATACAATTACATATTATACAATTACATATTATACAATTACATATTATACAATTACAGATTATTCATACTAATATACACGAAATATGATATATATATATATATATATATATATATATATATATATATATATATATATATATATATATATATATATATTTATATATATATATATATATATATATATATATATATATATATATATATATATATATATATATATATATATATATATATATATATATATATATATATATATATATATATATATATATATATATATATATATATATATATATATATATATATATATATACACGATATATATATATATATATACACGAATAATTACAGATTATTCATACATTCATTACAGATTATTTACCGGGTCTTGTCATTTAATGTTCCTGATGTTGATTGATGTCCCGTTATATTGATGTCCCGTTAGATATAATATTGAGTATTATACCCCATATTATACAGTATCATACCCCGTAATATAGACAATATTATACATATTTATTATATATAAGTATTATACATATACATACAATTACATATTATACAATTACATAATATACAATTACATATTATACAATTACATATTATACAATTACAGATTATTCATACTATACATATATTATACATAGTATAAAATATACGAAATACGGGGTTCAGGCAGTTATTTGAATGGACAAATTATTTCAAGTACTTTTATCTTGAATGTACCTGGCCGGAGTAGCGCTATAATACGTAATATTTTACTGGGCTTAATTGACTACGTGGGTGGCAAAGGTCACTATGTTTCCTGTGGCCACACCTCGCAGCACCGAATTAATTGTTGCAAGTTAAACAAAATGTAACTGCTGGGTCATTGACCCAGTAGTTACATAAAAAAAGAATTATTACACACTTACGAAATATTACAAACAACTAAAGTGAATACAGTGACAAACATTAGCTTGTATTATATAATGAGGCAAGAAGTTAGATTTACTGTTGAAAACACTATGATAAAATGTCATAATGACATCAATAACAGCTGCTAAATTCACGAATGTACATACCTAGCTAGAGAGACAGTACCTTAATATGAATCAAGGAAAATAATCTTGACACATTTTTTAAACAAAGCTTTTGATCTGGGGATGTCATTCAGATTCGGAACCAACGTGGCTATGACATCATTCCACAGGAACGGGCCAGCACAATAAAGTGAATATTGTCGATAATTTGTGAGTCGATAGTTTGGTGTGACGCTTCCAGCGTTATTCGTGGTATGCTCTTGGAAGTGGCGTATGTGTCGTGTTGGTCTATTCACATGAGCTATGGTTAGTTTGTCTGCAATTGGGCTTGGGACTCGACCAGTGATGAAGTCATGTACAACTAATAGCATATGGTATTTAACCAAGTCAACGAATTTCAGCATTCGGAGCTCACGGAAAAGACGAGAAGTTGAAGTTCTGGGATCAACCCCCATTATTAGACGTATAGGACGTTTTTGAACTGTGATGATAGGTTTAAGAGATGAGTGGTAGTTGGAGCTCCAGATGACTGAACAGTATGTTATATAGGGTAAGATCAATGCATTGCAAAGGAAGATTATTAGCTCTCTGTTTAGTAAAAATCTGGCTCTATATAAAACACCAAGGTTTCTGCTGCATATGCCTGGCACTTTGTTTTTGTGTGTTTTAAATTTCAGGTTGTCATCGACTAATACACCGAGATACTTGACCGTCTTAGCTCGCTTTAAGTGAGCGCCTCCTACTGGAATATTCATATTTACTTCAGTCTCCTGTGTTGAGTAAAGTTGATAAAAAGTTTTGGGTACTGACAAAGACAATCTGTTGGCATGTAGCCAGGCAGATATCTTGGGAAATGAACGTGATATGACACTTTGGAGGTCAGGATATGTAGGAACAGAGTATAGCAGGGTTGTATCATCAGCAAAAAGTAGTATTTTTGCCTCACCACAAGCTGTGTGTAAGTCATTTATGTACAATACAAAGAGAAGGGGTCCCAAAAGGGAGCCTTGTGGGACCCCGCAGGTTGAGTCAACTGCATCTGAGATTATGCCATTATATTTAAGTTTTTGCGTTCGTGACATGAGGTAGGATCTTAACAGATTAAGAGAGTCTCCAACAATGCCGTATTTGGAGAGTTTCATCAATATAATATCATTGTTCACTGTGTCGAACGCACGGGCTAGATCAAGATAAATTCCCGCTGTTTTTCTTTTATCTGTCATATTGGCTGTTATGAAGTCATGAATTAGTGATAATGGCATATAGGTTGAATGATTTTACCTAAATCCAAATTGGTTGTCATACAGGACGTTGTGTTCAGTGATAAACGTCAATAGTTGATTATACATTATTGATTCGAGAACTTTTGACAGAACCGGTAAAATTGATGTAGGTATATAATTGGAAAACTGTGTACGTGTACCAGCTTTGTATATAGGAATTATGAGGGCAAGTTTAAATTGTTTTGGAAAGGTCGATTCTGTAATGCATAAATTAATCAGATGTGTAAGTTCTGTTATAATAGCTGGCAGTAGACATTTGATGAGCTTGGTGCTGATACCATCAAGTCCAGCACCTACTTCATTCAAGCTATTAACAGTTTTAGTGACATGAAAACTCGTGGTAGAGCTAAACGACATCGTTTCAGTCACCCCGACACCTTCCATAAGGCTCATAGGATCTGCACTGGCTGGTCCTAGGGCTGAGTTAAGGTTTGGGCCTACTCTGCTGTAGTATGTGTTGAAGGAGTCTGCAATGCGATGGCGGTCATCTGTGAGGTTACCATCAACTTCGAATTGGTTCGGAAGCCCCTCAGTATTCTTAGTTCTCCTGATAGCTTCAAGTAAATTGGCCCACAAAAGCTTTGGGTTACTAGCATGTTTCCGGAATTGGTTTTGGAAATAATTTATTTTAGCATGCCGTATAGTCAGCCTCAGCGTGTTACGATACCTTCTGAATATTAGTTGATTTTCAGGGGTACGATTGATGTTAAATTGTTTCAGAAGTTTACTCTTTTTTCTTAAAGATCGAAGGATACCCGTTGTTATCCACGGTTAAATAGGCGTATATTTTCTGGATGGTCTGGTATTAGATAGCCTGACGGTCTCGTCGTTAATGGTACTCACAAGACGTTCAGTAGCTAGTTCGGGATCATCGATATTCAAATATCCCCTAAGTTTCTCAGATATATTAGCTTTAAGTTTCTGAGGGAAGTTTGAAATACAAGTGCTTGTGTATAAAATGGGATAGGCCCCGTCCTTTCCCCACCCGGGCTAACCCGGGACCGGCCCTCAGCATGAGCTGCGGGGCCGGTCGGCCGGCCGGGCGTGCGGGGCGCCGGCTCCGCTGGTCGACGGCTCGCACGCCCGGCCGGTGGCGAGGGGGCGCCGCTTCGCGAACGGGAGCCGCTGAAAAACGCGAGGCGGCGCGGGCGGGGGCCACCGATGGGCCCCATCGGGCTGATGGGCCAATCGGACTGATGGGCCCAATCGGGCTGATAGGCACCGATGAGAATTTTGATGTTGTATGGATGATTGAATGTTTGTTTGTTTTTAAGTGTTTTGTGTGTAAAAATGATAATAAAAGCATAAAAAATGAAGAGAAAAAAATACATATCCTCTAGGTTCTAATACGAAAACATTTGTATATTTTATCGTTGCCTTATAATGGGAAGGTCACGAAACGGACCTGACCTTAGGTCACCGATATAAACAAACAAGATAGCAGGGTCGTAGGTATCGTATGGCTTGATTACGTCCTGTGAGTTTTGCAGTGCTCAAGCCAAACACTGTGGCCAGTAGATGTGGCACGACCACAAAAGACTTAGCTCACTTGTGCATTTAGCTATGTTTCAAACAATCTTTATATTGTAAAAGTTGTTTATATGTCATTAAAAATCAGAAAACATGCCAATTTTCAGTCGATTTCAGTCGTTTAGGGGCATGGCACGATGCCCCCTTACATCCGCCCTTGAGCACCCCCAATGATTTTTGGAAATACACACCCCTGAGTCTGACTGGTAAACTTGGTTGCCCTTGCCGGAGGCGAGGTGGCGGAGAACAGCGCATCGATTGGCCAGCTGTAAGACAACAGCGCAGTATTCAGGAGCAGCAGTGGTTACAACGAGGACGAGCTGAAACGAGCTGGGGCTGAAGCCCAGCTGCTGCGAACTGGGCCGGCGGCGGCTATCTGCGCTCGCCGCTCGGTGCCCGTTTCGTGGTTTCCGACGCCTGCAAGCGGGCTCGACTGGGCTGGACGCGCGGCCGGCACGCCGCGCCCGTGCTCTGGCGGCGTAGCATTGTTCTCAATACTGTTTAGAATAAAGACAAACGGAGAAAATAGATGGCATTGCAGATATTGCTTTCTAGCACATGCGGTTGGAGAACGGATATACACTGACAGACATCGGAGACTCTTGAGAGTTCTCAGAGACCATACACGGGTCGATTTAGTCTCTGCAGAGAGCCACATTTTACGAGAACTTTCGAGGGGGTCTTTTGGTCTCAAGATTATTATTTTTTTGTCAAGGTTCTCAGCGTGAACTATTTAGTCCTACTTGATAATGCTTGAAAAACGTCTCGGCGCCGGCCGGGATTGAACCGGGGACCCTTCACATGTTAAGCGAGCGCTCTACCACTAAGCTACGCCGTGGCTTATACCACAACAAGCAAAAAGACGATACCAACCAAGGCAATTGCTGGGTGAGGTTGATACTTACCGACTTTCCGTGTATTAATATTGTTTGGTTAACAAATGATGGTATGAAAGTAATATTTACAAATCAAAACGATCGAAAAAATAATAGTTATTCGGTATTTACTTTAATAAAAGTCGGTTTCCGTCGTCGCGATTACAGCGACACCTGCAGTGCTATGGTGGCGCCATCTGCATGGATTTAATTCGATTTCAGGATTCTCTCAGGAGATCATCCACTGTTCTCAACAGGTGACTGCTAAAACATCCCGCGGGTTCGATCCTCGATCGCGACAGACTTTTCTAATTCGTTGACTGCCTGATGGTCTCAGAGACATAAAATTGTCAGCTGGAGACATATTTACTCTCAACAACCAACGCGGAGACCATGTAGATGTATCAGGCGAGACCATCCACTGAAAGGTCTCGAAATGGAAACCGTGCAGGTTTCTCAGGGAAGAGCATTCAGCAAAAGTTCTCAAAAGTGTTTCTGAGTGTAGGCCGTAGTCGGAGTTGGAGTGGGAGTCGGAGTCGGAGTCGATTTTCTTGCAGGCCGGAGTCGGAGTCTGAGTTGGAGTTGCTAAAATTCTGTCGACTCCGCAGCCCTGGTTCAATTTAAACAACCCAAATTGGTCTAACAAGTCAAAAGCAAAATTGAGTTTGTCTGACCTGGTGAAAATGCCGCAGGCATTTATATCTCCATTTTTCGGATTTTGTACATCGATTATATTGTTTTCCTCGGATTTTTAGCCCTTGGTCGGAGTGAGCTGAAAATTGCACAGGCGTTTTCTGGGCCCAATTACCCCCTGAACAAAGTTGCATCAAAATCTGAGATGTAGGGAGTTGATTTGCCACTTCGGTTTGTCGATTTGTCGTAGAATGCCCCCATTACCGGCCTACATATCACTGAATGATGAAATATCTCACAAAGCACACAGATAAAGGCCACTCCCACTCATGGGTTCCTTCCAAACCCATCAAGTGCGTTAAAAAATACCATGACAGGCTAGTGACAAAGCTCATTATCGATCACATTTATTGATGACTGTGACAACGCATTGCACATGTGACAGCTGCGGGTGTGTGTGTTTGTGTGCGTGAGTGTGTGGAGGACAGAGGCGCTCACTGCTGTCCCAGGAACGGGTTGAACTCAGGCAACCGCTCGGGCACGGGCACGCCGGCGCCGGGCACCTTCGGCGGCGGGTACTCGGTCGGCGGCGGCGTCGGCAGCGCTTGCTCCAGAGCCTCCGGGTTCAGCACCGCGAAGCCGTTCTCGTCGGCGACGTAGTTGAGCACCAGCACGCTGCCGTCCTCCAGCGGGTACTCGATGACGCCCTGCTTGACGTAGCTGCCGGTGCCCTGCTCGGCGCCCGGGTACGACGTGCCCTGCTCCTGCTGGACAATGCCGTTCTCCGTGCGGAACCTACGCGGAGAGCGAGACGAATCGTTAGTCAGCGGCAGACACTTTTACATGCTATGGGCGGCGGTAAGTGTCTCTGTCCGATGCAATATGCGCAAATATGTGCGATGCTATTTCTCGATTGTTTGCAATACGTGAATTGGATACACGTGATTTCTTTGTTGGTTATTTTGGCTGCTTTACGGGATTTGTGAGCTTTATCAAACTTACTTGAGTGTTTTCGATAGAAATAATTAAACATCATTTCAAAGTGGAGGAAGGTATTTAACAGAATATATTATAATGCAATGCCAACGCGTACTTGGAACTTTGAAAGGATTCTTACATATTTTGGATTCGATGGTGATGTTAACTTGATATCTGGGGAAAATTGCAGCTTTGAACTCATTGAATTTCGATTAGGACCATGCCATAGTACATTTGGATAGAAAATGATGGGTTATTCGCAGTTTGTGTTATATTATAGCTTTATTGGCGGTAAAACACTGGGGTATTCAGTTAAGTGGGATGCATAGATATTACATTCCTTTTAAAGGACAGCCCTAAAATTGTCTAAACATTGAGAACAAGCAATACCTGCGCTGTCGAATCCGAATGCATTGGTTTACCAGCTCACACCACTGACAGAGGAAGGCAGAACAGTCTTCCAACCCACCAGCATTCACAAAAATGATAATAATAATAAAAACATTCATATGTCGATGTGAAACCTGGCATGCTTTTGTACATATATCATCAATTGTGCGCCGGCTGCGCAAGAAAAAAAGGATCTTTTACTGACATATTGCTGTGAAATACGAATGTCGAGTAGGCCGCGTTCTTGAAAGCATTGCGAATCGGAATGTGACGTCACGTTCCGATTCGGAATTCCAACCCCTTTCGGAGCGTTCCTTCGGATATTCCGCGACATATTTGCCTCAAATGCGTCACCAGCACGTTTTCGACATGGTGAAGTCACCACTATATTGGATTAGGCTGCTTTTTCATTTCCTTTGTTCTGGCCGGAATGACCGGAATATTCCCGGTCAGTCCCGGAGGTGAATTTCTAAATAATTCTTAAGAACGGCCTGTGACGTCACCCCCCTCGGAATTCCCATTCGCAATGTTTCAAAGAACGCTGCCCTAGTTATTCTTGTGACGTGCCTACACCCTACTGTGAAAAACAGTTCAATTTAGAAGTAAGCATCAATTTGTTGTGAAAATGGCAAACCAAAGGGTGTTATAGGACATATAATTAGCTGTTGTCTGTGGTGGTGTTTGGGATAATCCCGGCCGGGCGGCTGACTGCTGTGTGTCTGCGAAACTCACTGCTGGGAGTAGCCGCCCTCCTCCGTGTGACGGTTCACCTGCTCCAGAATGAGCGCGTCATGGTCCGGGTGACGAGACTCGAGCTCATCCAGCTTCTCCGGCCTCGGCGCCGCCCTGCAGGCCGCCACCAGCAGCACAACAGCCAACTGACGGGCAACAGTCTCGTCAGCATCATCACCATCATCACCAGCAGAAGCAGCATGACTACCAGCAGCACACTAACAAACTTCCGGAGAGCGGATATGTCGCTATCATCACCACCTTCAGCATTCACGTCATCATCATAACCTCCACCACCACCAGCAGCAGCCGGGGAACTGTCGAACAACAGACGCATCAACATCACCAACATCATCACAATCGCCATCACCTGCACCATCACCAGCAGCAGCACCGCAAACTGCGGGGTAACAGACGCGTCAACATAGCTCGGTGGGAGAGCGCTGGACTTCTGACCTATCCCGGGAGTGGCAGCCCGGGTTCCAACCACTGCATACAATTTGCTCAAACGCTTCTTCATTCATCTTCCGCCACGATACTCAGCACAAATTGTTCATGTTTAGGTCTAGTATAGACCTAAACATACGCGAAATCAAGCAAAATGATAAAAACCCTGCAACACGCAATCTCGGAAAAAACGACAACAAGTTCAGAATTTTGAACTTTTCATCGTTCCGTCCGTGACGTGTCTGCGGAATTTCCTTGACGTTTCATCCGGGATCTGCGTGATGTGCCAGTGTAGCTCACCCAATGCATTTACTATCAGCTGAACTTGTGAGCCGCCATGAAGTGAAGAATGTGTGAAGTGTGAATGTGTGAAGAAGGGCCCGAGGGGGCCCTTCTTCCATTTTCATTGCGAAAAAATGAATACTTTTTCATTTGTATAAAAAATGTTGAAAATATGCCCTCTATAAATATAGTGGGCCAAATCCGGTGAGTTTTTTTTTGTGTGGCTACCTTATGGCTTATGCCCCCTGATACAAAATTGCCCCCCCCCCCCTCCTGGAGTGCATCCTGGGTACGACAATACCTCCATGAAATTTACATCATAGTTTAAAAATGCCTACTTTTTCACTTTATTGGTGTTACTTATAGGAAGGTGCAAATGAATATGACATGACATTCATGCATTAGTCATGTTACTTGGTTTAAGGTTTTGGAGTAATGTCCAACACTAATCCATCCTTTTGTCCAGTTCATCTAAGCTCCAAAATATATGCTGAAAACTGGGACAGTGATTATCTTTAGGGAGATAATCACCTTTTCCACAAAAATGGAGGTGGCACCTGAAATCGATAGACGAGGCCAAAATATGATGTAAATTCATCACATTTTGCCTATAAACATTCCTACCGAAAGATATTGGCAGTTTCATACCGACAAGCGAGCCACGCTTATATCGGTCGGTACTCAGCAAGTGCTCGGTAGCGAATTCAGTAAATTAGCCTCCCTACGCATTGTTATTTATCATGAAGGTATGCAATATGTTTCCTGCACTCTTATCTTTTGCGAATATGTGCCAAACTTTTATGAACAATCAACAATCATTTGAAAAAAGTGCATTGCAATCGGCAGTTTAGGTTGGCCCCGGACTGCAACCTATTTAGCATCGGCGATTTGTTTATAAGTGCCCATTCAACAACGTTGAATATATTGATGCAAAAGTGCCCCGATGTTGCACTTCCCAATAGTGGAGCGAAAATACCGATCATTAATTTTCCCAAACTTCCAACTTTGAATTAGGGAATAATTGTATTTAATTCTTAAATTTAGATCACATCATTTTAATACCATAACGGTAGCGAACTAAATTGTTGCTAACAAAATACAAAGGTGATCAGTGGCGCACGCAGGATTCCATTTCGGGGGGTCAGAGCCCTAAGAGCGGGCCCCCTTGTGTGCGGGCCCCCATCCGTTAAAAAAAACTACGCGGATTTCGGTCATTTGTTTTTGAGCGGGCCCCTACAGCATGGGATCTGAGACATATCATAATTGTCTTATCAATTTCGTGTAAGGTGACTGTGTGTGCTACTGATGTGCGAATGTTAGGTGCGTGTGCTACTGATGTGCTGTACAACTGTCAAGAGTTGACGAAATGAGGTCAATGACAACACGAAGTAGTGGTGACTGGTGAACGGATACGGTATTTTCGTAGCAGGTATGGTATGGGTGATCAGTTGGCGCGATACACTGCTGATGTGTACTGTCTTTACAACATACAGCATCGCAGCAAATGTGGAGACGGTCTCGCGCATGACTTGTGAAGGCATAACCAACGGATCCAGGGCCTGGTGTCAACCAGTTGCTGCATACCTGTCTGGAAGCTGCGCACAGGCTTTCTGGAGTGTGGTCAAAATGAGAGAAGCACGGGGAACAGATCGCGTCAAAAATTTAAAACGTCGTAATAACTAGGTGTTATTTTTTTTTTGCGGGAGATCTGCTACCCATTGTCTTCGGTGGGCTTTGGTACTCAAAATCATCGGTCCCTAGGCACATCTCTATAGTATTAACGATGAAACGTAACATGTGCCAAATAGCGAAGCATTTGATTTCATCAGTGAAGTTGAGCGTTACAATATTATTTGGCTACCCCCATAGATGTTTGAGATGCTTATGCACAAATTGTAGTGTAGATAGAAACCGCGTTTACACGGGACTTTATATTCTCTAGGCATGAATGAATAATCTCTTCGGAAATTGAGGAATTTTTAGAAATTGGACCAACTTATGGCGCTGTTTTACTTTATAACCTCCCAGATTCATGTCCTTTACAGGTTAAAAAGTACCAGCCTTTGGACGTCAAAGTCCCGTATAAACTATGCTTATAGGCTACGTTCTTGAACGGAATAGGAATTAACCCTGGAGGCGCTCGGGGGCGGGGGCGTTTTCCCCGCCATAATCAGAAAACGCATAGAGATATCGACTTGAAACTTTCAGCAACTTGAAATTAATAGCTAAGCCACGTTTTGACAACAAAATTGAGTCCCGAACAGGTCAGGTCAGGTCACCAGGTCAGGTCAAATGGCATGACCACCTAACAACTTATTGGTAGCACCGCCGGCACAGTGGTTAATCGAGCGATATGAAACTCATGGCACGTCATCAGGTCATTAGGGACTAAAACATCTCGGATTTTCTATATCGGTGACCTAAGGTCAAGTTATAATCGTGAACTTTTCAATGTAACTTTTTTTGGGGGAAAAAACGCATATTTCTTTGTTGTAAAGGGATAAATTTAGTTCATGTTTGCTCTAGCCACTAGTTTTGGCCAGAGACTAGACCTGGCCGGGCCCCATATCACCCTCTGCCAGCCAGGGGCCCTGCCTTGATCGGGCCCCTACCAGGAACGGGCCCGTCTAAAAAAAATGCAAGGAGCGGGCCCTGTTGTGACCGGGCCCTCGTCCTGACCGGGCCCCGTATCAAGTCTTTGCCAGCACCGGCCCCTACCTCGATCGGGCCCCTACCAGGAGCGGGCCCCTATCAGGAAGGGGTTGTATCAAATAATTTCCCAGGAGCGCGACCTGTTGTGACCGGGCCTTTGTCCTGACCGAGTCCCATATCACGCCTTTGCCAACACCGAGCCCCTACCTCGATCGGACCTGGCCAAGACCGGACCCATACCAGAAACGGGCCCATATCAAGAAAATGCAAAGACCGGGCCTTGTTGTGACCGGGCCCCATAACACGTCTTTGCCAGCACCGGGCCCCCATGCCTCGATCGGGCCTGACAAGACCGGGCCCCTACCAGGAACGGGCCCGTATCAAGAATCTGCAAGGACTGGATCCTGTTGTGACCGGGCTCTCGTTCTGACCGGGCCCCATATCACGCCTTTGCTAGCGCCGGGCCCCTGCCTCAACACCCCTACCAGGAACGGGCCCGTATCAATAATTTGCAAGGACCGGGCTCTCGACCTGACCGGGCCCCCATATCACGCCTCTGCCATCACCGGTGCCCTGTCTTGATCGGGCCCCTACCAGGAACGGCCCCTATCAGGAAGGGCCCGTATAAAATAATTTGCAAGGAGCGGGCCCTGTTGTGTCCGGGCCCTCGTCCTGACCTGGCCCCATAACCATAATACGCTTTTGCCAGCCCGGGCCCCTGCCTCGATCGGACCTGACCAAGACCGGGCCCCTACCAGAAAGGGGCCCGTATCAATAATATGCAAGGACCAGTCCCTGTTGTGGCCGGGCCCTCGTTCTGACCGGGGCCCATGCCACGCCTTTGCCAGCACCGGGCCTGGCCAAGACCGGGCCCCTACCAGAAACGGCCAGCATCAAGAATATGCAAGGACCGGGCCCCATATCATGCCTTTGCCAGCACCGGGTCCCTGCCTCGATCAGGCCTTACCAAGACCGGGCCCTGCCAGGTATGGGCCAGAATACGGGTCCTTTTGATGCGGGCCTCCTCATAAATTTCGGGGGGTCAGCTGACCCCTTTGACCGCCCCCCCTGCGTGCGCCACTGAAGGTGATTATCTCCCTTTAATAGCCTCTGTGCGATTTTCAAAAATGGAATCAATTCGACAAAACTGGCAGTGATAATGCCATATAACAATGCGCATGCTTTAATTGAAAAATAGGCGTATTTGACCTGCGTCGGTTTCCGCTACTGTGTGTTTTCTTTCATTTGCAGCATCTCGCAATGATCATGATACTTGTTATCGAAAGCTTTGCGACCTATGCCCTATAATATATAACATGGTTTGAGTTATTATTGTCATTATACACCATCTATCATGAATCAGTTACAATAACTATATATGTGTATGTGTGTGCAGCTGGTCGCATGGCCTATAACAGGGGTGTAGCTTCTCCAGAAAGGTGGGGGCTGAGCTGGGAAAGTCGCTTAAAGTACCATGGAAATCCACAAAAATACAGATTTGTCCCCGGTATTGACCCACTTCCTCGTTAAGGTTGAGGGGGGGGGGGTTGAAGCCACCTCAACTGAATAGGATACTACATCCCTGGCCTATAATTTGGACAGAACTGTTCAAATGTGCATCTCGCCAACAATTATAACCTGTTTAAACTTGCCCCCCCCCCCCCAGTGGCAGTTGTTTGCCTTGACTGCGGGGGGGGGGGGTGCCCTTCTAGTTAACATGTTAGACGAGTCCCTGGTTCTTTTGGTGCCCCATCCATCAAATGCATCGTAAGTCTTCTAGAGAGCGAAGTTGTCGTGACACCAATGTAGATTTCTTGACGAAGCCTACAATCTTCGAGTGGACATATAAATTGATAAACCACATTGGTGCACTTCAACTTGTCTTTACTCGTGTTGAGATTGTTTTTCATTACTAAGTTTCGTGTTTTCTTGTTTTGACAGTATATGATAAGTTCAAGTTTTTGGTTTTTGTCTATGCATTTCACCTTCTTTTGTATGATACTACGTACGACTCGTTCGTCAACTTTGTACGCTGAACTCATCAAGTTACGGTAATAGAGTTGAACGTATAGCTAGTTGTTTGACCCTGCATGACACTGATTGACATACTTCTTTAGCTGCGCTTCAATCTCCGTATCTACTGCCTTATTTGAATAGCCGTTGTTCACTAAGACCTCCTTTACTCTACAAAATTCAGAGTGTAAAAGTTTATATGTAGAGCATATCTAGCATATCTATTATATTGCAGAGCATGTAGAGCATATCTACTATATTGCTCTTCTCACAAAGGCTCTTATCACGCTCACTTTATATTTTTCAGGGCATTCGTTTTTTGCGTTCATTACGTCCCCTGTGTTTGTGGGCTTACGGAAAACACTAGTGGTGAATTTACCATCTCTACTATCCACTAGGACGTCTAAAAATGACAACGTTTGTCAATGCTCTTTTCAAAAGTGAAACGTACGACAGAGTTGTTCTCCAGACTAGCTATCAAGCTTTGTAAATGTTCATTGCTCTGCACTTCTACAAAAAATGTCATCTACATACCTGCAGTAGGTCGAAGGCGCAAGATTGGTATCATTTAAAGCTTTGTTCTCAACAAAACACATGTAGAAGTTAGCGAAGAGTGGCCCCAGAGGCGAACTTATTACCACACCTTATTTTTGCAAGTACAGTTTTCCATCTGGACCGCGAAATAGAGATTCGGTGGTGCAGGCACGTAACAGTTTCTCTAAGAGCGCTTTAGATAGCTTTAACGGAAGCAGTTTGTTGCTAAGTTTATCGTATACTTCATCAAGAATGATCTTTATGGTATCCTCGACTGGAACGTTAGTGAAAAGGCTTTCCACGTCGATAGACGCTATGTCGCCCTGTGGCCTCTTAGCCCGCAAGATATCTACAAATTCTTCTACTGATTCTATAGAGTGCTGTGCTGGTATGTACGGTTTTATGAGTGTATTAAGTCGCTTTGCTAAGTTGTAAGTTGGAGTGTGAATCTGCGATATGATTGGCCTTAACGGTTTGCCCGGCTTCTGTGTTTTTACATTGCCATATGCATAACCAGGAGAATACTCACCAGTTATTTTGACAAAATGCACACCGCCATTCACCGCATTAGAACTGACAATAACTCGATTCACTTTAGCCGTGAGTGCATCAGTAGGGTCTTTTTTTGGTAGGTTCAAACTTGCTTTCGTCTCCCAGTATGTCCTGCATTTCAGTATGTTAAGTCCAAGGTTTAGGAATTCGTGCTGCGCTTCGGTGAGATGCACAGAAGACAGATTGACGTAGCCGTGCAAAAGTCTCCAAGAAACTTTCACGCATATATGGTGGCGATCTCAAACTTCGTGAGAGCAAGCAAGGCTACGTCAATCTGTCTTCTGTGCATCTCACCGAAGCGCAGCATCAATTCATAACCCTTGGACTTAACTGCCATACTCAATCGCCCACCAATTTTACTGAGAAGAAAGCGGAGTTAGAATTTCTATACCAAGATGTTCTCAGACTTGAAAAAGATAAGAAAGTTGAAGTTAGTCCGAATTTGCGTAATGAGCTCATAGGTGAAGGCGCTAAACTACGTGGCAATTCGCAGAGAGCTAATTGACGAAAGAGCTAATAGAGGCAGCAAAACAGCTCAGAGAAGATGAAAGAATTGTCATCCGGAAGGCTGATAAGTCTTCTGTTTTCGTCATCCTTGATCGCGATGAGTATTTACTGAAAATTCAGAACATACTGGGAGACGAAAGCAAGTTTGCACCTATCAAAGAAGACCCTACTAATGCACTCAAGGCTAAAGTGAATCGTGCTATTGTCAGTGCTAATGCGGTGAATGGCGGTGTACATATGGTCAAAATAACTGGTGAGTATTCTCCTGGTTATGCATATGGCAATGTAAAAACACAAGCCGGGCAAACCGTTAAGGCCAATCATATCGCAGATTCACACTTCAACTTACAACTTAGCAAAGCGACCTAACACGTACGGTGGCGCTCGGCGCGCCGCGGCACCACGGCGCGTTCTCTCACGGTGTAATGTGATACCCGCCCGCCCTGGGTCTGCCGCCCTCACATCATCACCCCATATTTATCTTTCATCAACACCTAACGGCTACCAGAATTCGGCGGGACAGGAGGGCGGGAGGGCACGGGTTTTGTTAGTCCTCGAGTAACCGATGTCATTTTACAGCTTCAAACCAACCCAAGAGACGTTTTATTAGTGGATCGCCGGCTTAAACGCGAACATTTTGAGCATCCATGTGACGACGGTGGTCGTTGGAGCCGATTCAGTGGCTGTTAGTTGTATTATACTGGTCCATATTGCACTGGGCTACAAGTGGAATGATTCAAAACTGTACCAGTCTCTATCGAGCAAGGAGCATTGTGTATTTGAGTATGGGTACGTTAGCCGGTTTTTCTGGGAAATACGCACTGCCTCATTTTGGGCTCTCATTTTGAGCATCCATGTGACGACGGTGGCCGTTGGAGCCGATTCAGTGGCTGTTAGTTGTATTCTACTGGTCTATATTGCACTGGCTACAAGTGGCATGATTCAAAACTGTACCAGTCTCTATCGAGTAGGATGCATTGTGTATTTGAGTATAGGTACGTAAGCCGGTTTTTCTGGGAAATACGCACTGTCTCATTAAAGAGCGCAAAAACAATTGGTGTGAGTGTGACATTGTTAGACTATGTTGATGCATTTCTGTTCAAACAGCTTGCTGATCGGTCATGATAACCTGTTGTCAGATTCTCTGTCTTAGTCTTTGTAACACATTTGCATGCACCTGTTCTGGCATCAATTAACCACATTTTGCAATGTTTTTTACTTCGGGTCAATTCAGGTCATGTCACCAGGTCGCATTAAGTGACCCCATCTCCCCCAAAAATAACATTTGTGCCCAGGCAACAGTGTTTGTCCCGAGCAGTTTTAAACTCACATAATTTAATTAGGCTTAAGTACCTACAAATCGCATATCTTGAATTTGTGTATATCTGTGAGGTAAGGTCAGGTCGGTTCGGTGACCTCCCCATTATATGTCGATATGAAAATATGCAAATCCCTCCCATTCAGAGAATACGCATTACATCAGACCAATTATTTCAGCATCATGTTTGTATAGCTCATTCTTGATGACCCTATGCAACTGTTGCTCAGTGACCCCTACAAGGTCATCTTAGGTCAACTGAGGTCAAAACAAAACAAAGTGCTCCTTCACATGGGAAAAGAACGTTGAAGAATCGCCCGCCCGGTTCCGGATCCAATAAGGGCGTTTTACTGGTTTGTAGGTACATACATATACTTACCGTATCTAAGCGAGGTCCAAAATCCCTACTCCAGCTGGCAAAACAGCTAAACACCCTGATAATATGTACCATATGCTCCATATGTACCGAAAATCTACTCACTAAAATCGTCATACCCAGATCAATGCAGACCCAGCTAAAACACGAAGGAAATATACGGGCTCCTATGGTTCTCATGGCCCAGCAGAAGCGAACATTTTTCCCGTCAGCAGGCAAGGCTACCGCCAGCGCGCACAGCCCGGCGCTGCCGGGCGAGCGGCTGAGACTCCGCGGGCGGCGGAGCGCCGCCGCGCCCGGCCCGTCAGTCTGTCGGGTTCCACTGTACACCACTCCACTGTGTTCAAGTGCTGTCACTCAACTAGCGTTTCGTCGCACCACCGGCTATGGTGAGACATCTACCGGGCGATATTTGAACCAATAGTTCCCGGAAGGTAGATGTCCTCGGTGTTTTATTTTTGGAGGTCGCAAGCTTTGGCTGCCACTACTTTGTATGTGGCTGGATACCACGATTTTGGCTGCTGCTAGCTTGGTTCATGACGATGTTCCCAACCCGGGCGAAATTTGGATGTCGCAAGCGTTGGATGGTGCTGTTTTGTTTGGTACAAGCATTGCATGCTACAACTTTGAACGCTTCCATATACACCCGTGTGTCTGTCCAACGGAGCATATTGGCACGTGGAGCCCAAACAGCTCGGGCCGATTTCGACGCGGGTGGCACCGTTCGATGCGGCAAAACGGGGGACAGATGATGGTACCATTTTCCGGTCAATCGATGGCACATGGCACGTGCAAAGTTCTAAAAAGTGGGCGCAATCATGTTTTTTCCTCCTCAGGTCACACGGTTGGTGACATAGACTTGATACTCACAGGTCACGTCCGCGATACAGCGGCCCAGAACCCGGTGTGGTGGCCAACCCCGAGGGGGAAAAATAAACCCCCACGGGTGTAAAACCAAATGACTTAGATAAGTATCTTCGGAATTGCTTACTCCGGATGCTATAGTTTATTAAGTGCCATGGAAAGAGTTTTGGAAAAGAGCGATGGAAAACCCCCACGCAGAGTAAACTTTTTCTCAGTGCAGGCGTGTTCTGGGCCCAATTACCCCCTGAACAAAGTTTCATCAAAATATGAGACGTAGGGTGTTAATTTGCCACTTTGGTTTGTCGATTTATCGTGGAATGCCCCCATTTCCGGCCTACATATCACTGAATGATGAAATATCTCACAAAGCACACAGATAAAGGCCACTCCCACTCATGGGTTCCTTCCAAACCCATCAAGTGCGTTAAAAAATACCATGACAGGCTAGTGACAAAGCTCATTATCGATCACATTTATTGATGACTGTGACAACGCATTGCACATGTGACAGCAGAGGGTGTGTGTGTTTGTGTGCGTGGGTGTGTGGAGGACAGAGGTGCTCACTGCTGTCCCAGGAACGGGTTGAACTCAGGCAACCGCTCGGGCACGGGCACGCCGGCGCCGGGCACCTTCGGCGGCGGGTACTCGGTCGGCGGCGGCGTCGGCAGCGCTTGCTCCAGAGCCTCCGGGTTCAGCACCGCGAAGCCGTTCTCGTCGGCGACGTAGTTGAGCACGAGCACGCTGCCGTCCTCCAGCGGGTACTCGATGACGCCCTGCTTGACGTAGCTGCCGGTGCCCTGCTCGGCGCCCGGGTACGACGTGCCCTGCTCCTGCTGGACAATGCCGTTCTCCGTGCGGAACCTACGCGGAGAGCGAGACGAATCGTTAGTCAGCGGCAGACACTTTTACATGCTATGGGCGGCGGTAAGTGTCTCTGTCCGATGCAATATGCGCAAATATGTGCGATGCTATTTCTCGATTGTTTGCAATACGTGAATTGGATACACGTGATTTCTTTGTTGGTTATTTTGGCTGCTTTACGGGATTTGTGAGCTTTATCAAACTTACTTGAGTGTTTTCGATAGAAATAATTAAACATCATTTCGAAGTGGAGGAAGGTATTTAACAGAATATATTATAATGCAATGCCAACGCGTACTTGGAACTTTGAAAGGATTCTTACATATTTTGGATTCGATGGTGATGCTAACTTGATATCTGGGGCAAATTGCAGCTTTGAACTCATTGCATTTCGATTAGGACCATGCCATAGTACATTTTGATAGAAAATGATGGGTTATTCGCAGTTTGTGTTATATTATAGCTTTATTGGCGGTAAAACACTGGGGTATTCAGTTAATTGGGATGAATGGATATTAAATTCCTTTTAAAGGACAGCCCTAAAATTGTCTAAACATTGAGAAAAGCAATACCTGTGCTGTCGAATCCGAATGCATTGGTTTACCAGCTCACACCACTGACAGAGGAAGGCAGAACAGTCTTCCAACTCACCAGCATTCACAATAATAATAATAATAAAAACATTCATATGTCGATATGAAACTTGGCATACTTTTGTACATATATCAATTGTGCGCCGGCTGCGCAAGAAAAAAAGGAGCTTTTACTGAAATATTGCTGAGATATACGAGTGTCGAGTAGGCCGCGTTCTTGAAAGCATTGCGAATCGGAATGTGACGTCACGTTCCGATTCGGAATTCCAACCCCTTTCGGAGCGTTCCTTCGGATATTCCGCGACATATTTGCCTCAAATGCGTCACCAGCACGTTTTCGCGATAGTGACGTCACCACCATATTGGCTTGGGCTGCTTTTTAATTCCCTTTGTTCTGGCCGGAATGACCGGAATATTCCGGTCAGTCCAGGCAAGGAATTTCTAAATAATTCTAAAGAACGGCCTGTGACGTCATTCCCCTCGGAATTCCCATTCGGAATGTTCTAAAGAACGCTGCCCTAGTTATTATTGTGACGTGGCTACACCCTACTGTGAAAAACAGCTCAATTTTAAAGTAAGCATTAATTTGTTGTGAAAATGGCAACCAAGGGGTGTTATAGGACATAAAATTGGCTGTTGTCTGTGGTGCTGTTTGGGATAATCCCGGCCGGGCGGCTGACTGCTGTGTGTCTGCGAAACTCACTGCTGTGAGTAGCCGCCGTCCTCCGTGTGACGGTTCACCTGCTCCAGAATGAGCGCGTCATGGTCCGGGTGACGAGACTCGAGCTCATCCAGCTTCTCCGGCCTCGGCGCCGCCCTGCAGGCCGCCACCAGCAGCACAACAGCCAACTGACGGGCAACAGTCTCGTCAGCATCATCACCATCATCACCAGCAGAAGCAGCATGACTACCAGCGCACAACCGCAAACTTCCGGAGAGCGGATATGTCGCTATCATCACCACCTTCAGCATTCACGTCATCATCATAACCTCCACCACCACCAGCAGCAGCCGGGGAACTGTCGGACAACAGACGCATCAGCATCACCAACATCATCACCATCGCCATCACCTGCACCATCACCAGCAGCAGCACAGCCAACTGTGGGGTAACAGACACGTCATCATAACCACCATCACTACCACCAACAGTAGCAGCAGCAGCAGCAGTAGCAGCAGCATGGTCAACTGCCGGACAACAGACCACCATCACCACTATAGCAACAGCAGAAACGTCACGATTATCATCACCAGGTGCAGCACGGCAAAACACTTCACTTTATCAGCGTCTTCAATTCTGACGTCTCGCACCGTTCAGCATTTTAGTTCCCATCGTTTGCTACTGTGGATCAGGTGTGTAGACTCGGAGTTGATGTTGGAGTCGATGAGTGCATCAACTCCCAACTCTGCTGTATGCACACTTTTCATTGGGTGAAACTCAGAATGCTTGACTCACAAATGCCTAGTATGAAGAGTTGCATTACGCCAAAATAGTTATCATCATCATGATTAATATGACGCCGATCATCATCAGCAGCACAATTGTGAAGTTAGGCTCCACAGACTTACTTTGAAACCAGACCATTCCTGTTCAAACATATCTAAATTGTCTATCGAAGCGACTGTTACGCCTACTGCACTCAAAACTCAGATCAAGTGAATACTGGTATCGGAGCCCCGAATATCTGAATACAGTAATTTGATGGACGTCAGGAAGACGCCACCAAACCTATACTAGTATATGGCGAGAAAGCGGTTTCTTTTCCCCTGACCTATATTTAACCTTACAACCATTACCCACGTATACGTGCTCACTGGTCAGCACTGGCGCCCCGCCGCACACTCAGCCGTGCCGGCTGGTGTTAGTCTGATGCGGTACAGACGCGGTTCTCACCAACTTCATGGCGGGCTGGACGGCTGGGAGGGAGAGTCACCACTGGCAGACACTGACACTGTTCTCCAGCCTGACCCCGGTTATATAGCGGCGGCGGCGGCGGCGGCAGGCAGGCGGCAGGGGGCTGGCCGCCGGCCGCGGATGTTCCGTCCGTCTGCAGGTCATGGTCAGTGGTCCCGGCTCCTCTGACGTCAGCGGTCCCGGCTCCTCTGACGCCCGAGAGAAAGGTCGCTCCGAGACGGCCTGACTCGCTACACCGACACTCTGCGCTAACTCACTGTCAAACGTCACTCCGAGACGGCCTGACTCGCTACACCGACACTCTGCGCTAACTCACTGTCAAACGTCACTCCGAGACGGCCTGACTCGCTACACCGACACTCTGCGCTAACTCACTGTCAAACGTCTCTCCGAGACGGCCTGACTCGCTACACCGACACTCTGCGCTAACTCACTGTCAAACGTCACTCCGAGACGGCCTGACTCGCTACACCGACACTCTGCGCTAACTCACTGTCAAACTTCACTCCGGGACGGTCTGACTCGCTACACCGACACTCTGCGCTAACTCACTGTCAAACGTCACTCCGGGACGGTCTGACTCGCTACACCGACACTCTGCGCTAACTCACTGTCAAACGTCACTCCGAGACGGTCTGACTCGCTACACCGACACTCTGCGCTAACTCACTGTCAAACGTCACTCCGGGACGGTCTGACTCGCTACACCGACACTCTGCGCTAACTCACTGTCAAACGTCACTCCGAGACGGCCTGACTCGCTACACCGACACTCTGCGCTAACTCACTGTCAAACGTCACTCCGAGACGGCCTGACTCGCTACACCGACACTCTGCGCTAACTCACTGTCAAACGTCACTCCGAGACGGCCTGACTCGCTACACCGACACTCTGCGCTAACTCACTGTCAAACGTCACTCCGAGACGGCCTGACTCGCTACACCGACACTCTGCGCTAACTCACCGTCAAACGTCACTCCGAGACGGCCTGACTCGCTACACCGACACTCTGCGCTAACTCACTGTCAAACGTCACTCCGAGACGGCCTGACTCGCTACACCGACACTCTGCGCTAACTCACCGTCAAACGTCACTCCGAGACGGCCTGACTCGCTACACCGACACTCTGCGCTAACTCACTGTCAAACGTCACTCCGGGAGGGCCTGACTCGCTACACCGACACTCTGCGCTAACTCACTGTCAAACGTCACTCCGGGACGGCCTGACTCGCTACACCGACACTCTGCGCTAACTCACTGTCAAACGTCACTCCGAGACGGCCTGACTCGCTACACCGACACTCTGCGCTAACTCACCGTCAAACGTCACTCCGAGACGGTCTGACTCGCTACACCGACACTCTGCGCTAACTCACCGTCAAACGTCACTCCGGGACGGCCTGACTCGCTACACCGACACTCTGCGCTAACTCACTGTCAAACGTCACTCCGAGACGGCCTGACTCGCTACACCGACACTCTGCGCTAACTCACTGTCAAACGTCACTCCGGGACGGTCTGGCTCGCTTCACCGACACTCTGCGCTAACTCACTGTCAAACGTCACTCCGAGACGGCCTGACTCGCTACACCGACACTCTGCGCTAACTCACTGTCAAACGTCACTCCGGGACGGCCTGACTCGCTACACCGACATTCTGCGCTAACTCACTGTCAAACGTCACTCCGGGACGGTCTGACTCGCTACACCGACATTCTGCGCTAACTCACTGTCAAACGTCACTCCGAGACGGCCTGACTCGCTTCACCGACACTCTGCGCTAACTCACTGTCAAACGTCACTCCGAGACGGCCTGACTCGCTTCACCGACACTCTGCGCTAACTCACTGTCAAACGTCACTCCGAGACGGCCTGACTCGCTACACCGACACTCTGCGCTAACTCACTGTCAAACGTCACTCCGAGACGGCCTGACTCGCTACACCGACACTCTGCGCTAACTCACTGTCAAACGTCACTCCGAGACGGCCTGACTCGCTACACCGACATTCTGCGCTAACTCACTGTCAAACGTCACTCCGAGACGGCCTGACTCGCTACACCGACACTCTGCGCTAACTCACTGTCAAACGTCACTCCGAGACGGCCTGACTCGCTACACCGACACTCTGCGCTAACTCACTGTCAAACGTCACTCCGAGACGGCCTGACTCGCTACACCGACACTCTGCGCTAACTCACTGTCAAACGTCACTCCGAGACGGCCTGACTCGCTACACCGACACTCTGCGCTAACTCACCGTCAAACGTCACTCCGGGACGGCCTGACTCGCTACACCGACACTCTGCGCTAACTCACTGTCAAACGTCACTCCGAGACGGCCTGACTCGCTACAACGACACTCTGCGCTAACTCACTGTCAAACGTCACTCCGGGACGGTCTGACTCGCTACACCGACACTCTGCGCTAACTCACCGTCAAACGTCACTCCGAGACGGCCTGACTCGCTACACCGACACTCTGCGCTAACTCACTGTCAAACGTCACTCCGAGACGGTCTGACTCGCTACACCGACACTCTGCGCTAACTCACCGTCAAACGTCACTCCGGGACGGCCTGACTCGCTACACCGACACTCTGCGCTAACTCACTGTCAAACGTCACTCCGGGACGGTCTGGCTCGCTACACCGACACTCTGCGCTAACTCACTGTCAAACGTCACTCCGAGACGGCCTGACTCGCTACACCGACACTCTGCGCTAACTCACTGTCAAACGTCACTCCGAGACGGCCTGACTCGCTACACCGACACTCTGCGCTAACTCACTGTCAAACGTCACTCCGGGACGGTCTGACTCGCTACACCGACACTCTGCGCTAACTCACCGTCAAACGTCACTCCGGGACGGCCTGACTCGCTACACCGACACTCTGCGCTAACTCACTGTCAAACGTCACTCCGAGACGGTCTGACTCGCTACACCGACACTCTGCGCTAACTCACTGTCAAACGTCACTCCGGGACGGTCTGGCTCGCTACACCGACACTCTGCGCTAACTCACTGTCAAACGTCACTCCGGGACGGCCTGACTCGCTACACCGACACTCTGCGCTAACTCACCGTCAAACGTCACTCCGAGACGGCCTGACTCGCTTCACCGACACTCTGTGCTAACTCACTGTCAAACGTCACTCCGAGACGGCCTGACTCGCTACACCGACACTCTGCGCTAACTCACTGTCAAACGTCACTCCGGGACGGTCTGGCTCGCTTCACCGACACTCTGCGCTAACTCACTGTCAAACGTCACTCCGAGACGGCCTGACTCGCTACACCGACACTCTGCGCTAACTCACTGTCAAACGTCACTCCGGGACGGCCTGACTCGCTTCACCGACACTCCGCGCTAACTCACTGTCAAACGTCACTCCGAGACGGCCTGACTCGCTACACCGACACTCTGCGCTAACTCACTGTCAAACGTCACTCCGAGACGGCCTGACTCGCTACACCGACACTCTGCGCTAACTCACCGTCAAACGTCACTCCGGGACGGTCTGACTCGCTACACCGACACTCTGCGCTAACTCACTGTCAAACGTCACTCCGGGACGGTCTGACTCGCTACACCGACACTCTGCGCTAACTCACCGTCAAACGTCACTCCGGGACGGCCTGACTCGCTACACCGACACTCTGCGCTAACTCACTGTCAAACGTCACTCCGAGACGGCCTGACTCGCTACACCGACACTCTGCGCTAACTCACCGTCAAACGTCACTCCGAGACGGACACTCGCTACACCGACACTCTGCGCTAACTCACTGTCAAACGTCACTCCGAGACGGTCTGACTCGCTACACCGACACTCTGCGCTAACTCACTGTCAAACGTCACTCCGAGACGGCCTGACTCGCTACACCGACACTCTGCGCTAACTCACTGTCAAACGTCACTCCGAGACGGCCTGAACCGCTACACCGACACTCTGCGCTAACTCACTGTCAAACGTCACTCCGAGACGGCCTGACTCGCTACACCGACACTCTGCGCTAACTCACTGTCAAACGTCACTCCGGGACGGTCTGGCTCGCTTCACCGACACTTCAAAACTTGTCCGAAGTCCAAAATTTGACCTCAGTTCAAGGTCATTTGGTGACCCAAGTAGGTCATGTTGCATATGGGAAGACGTGTCTCGACGAGACAAACACAGTGGTGTAGGTTGGACGTCTCTATCGTTATTATATAAAGAGTTATTGACAAACAAGTGCTGGTGACCTCAGCTGACCTCAGCTGACCCTGTAGAGGTTACTGAGCAAAAATGGCACCTGGGTCATCAATAATGACCAAAAATATCATGATCCAGCATCATTTTCCTGATCTAATGCATATTATCTGAATCGGAAGCATTAGTATATTTTCCCATTTA
>JAXIVJ010000098.1:244040-419397 GCA_036785665.1 Chirona hameri | reverse complement strand
TATGTATGTATGTATGTATGTATGTATGTATGTATGTATGTATGTATGTATGTATGTATGTATGTATGTATGTATGTATGTATGTATGTATGTATGTATGTATGTATGTATGTATGTATGTATGTATGTATGTATGTATGTATGTATGTATGTATGTATGTATGTATGTATGTATGTATGTATGTATGTATGTATGTATGTATGTATGTATGTATGTATGTATGTATGTATGTATGTATGTATGTATGTATGTATGTATGTATGTATGTATGTATGTATGTATGTATGTATGTATGTATGTATGTATGTATGTATGTATGTATGTATGTATGTATGTATGTATGTATGTATGTATGTATGTATGTATGTATGTATGTATGTATGTATGTATGTATGTATGTATGTATGTATGTATGTATGTATGTATGTATGTATGTATGTATGTATGTATGTATGTATGTATGTATGTATGTATGTATGTATGTATGTATGTATGTATGTATGTATGTATGTATGTATGTATGTATGTATGTATGTATGTATGTATGTATGTATGTATGTATGTATGTATGTATGTATGTATGTATGTATGTATGTATGTATGTATGTATGTATGTATGTATGTATGTATGTATGTATGTATGTATGTATGTATGTATGTATGTACGTATGTATGTATGTATGTATATATATATATATATATATATATATATATATATATATATATATATATATATATATTTATATTATGTATATATATATATATATATATATATATATATATATATATATTGCTTTGCTTTGCTGTTGCTTTGCGTTTATTAAAACGCAAAGCAACATATTTTGTAATCCTACCGGTTTCAGAGACCTCAAATCGTAGTAATGAAAATATTAAAGCCACGACACCAAATAATCTATAGGTAAGCGTAGTTCCCAGGATATTTTTTTTGCAATTTTAATGCATATAATTCATACATTTCAATACGTATAAAAGTGCCGACACTGAATCGGAGGGCCGATTTCGCGTCCTCAATCCTGACTATTGTCCTGACTCTTACCCCGATAGATAACCTGCAGATTGCATGTCAGACCGCTCGCCTGATGCCATGTGACTGCACTGATATGTTACAAACCGGATACTCTACTCCAGCAGACTGAACATCGCCAGGTACTGTTCGCATACCCAGAGGTGCTGCTGCTCAGAGGTGGAAATGGAGAGGGTTCATGCTATGTATCCATGATCCATTTCAATCCACGGAATTCGATTTGGATGGGATCAGAGAACTTGGCCATGGCAGGTACTTGGATTTCATTGATTGTTTCAGTTTCAGCAGAAGCAATTCACGAATTATTGATGGAAAAACAATAACTCTGTGCTACCCTTCTTCTGCTATAAAATTATGCTTCTCACATGATATTCCCCAAAATTCCCTTTTAATTTGGAATTCATATGAATAACGTATCAAAATTATTCCTGCATTGCATTAGGGTATAACAATATTCATAACGGTTCATGGAATTCCATTCAATCCGGATAGACGGGAGTTGAGAAATATTTGGACGGAATCAAGCCGATGTGGATTGAACGATTTCATGCTCTGCTGCGTCCACACCCACCGGATCACCGGATCATGTGTCGGGCTCAGATCGAAGCTATGTTACCATCATGCGTCCACACCCACCGGATCATGTGTCGGGCTCAGATCGAAGCTATGTTACCATCATGCGTCCACACCCACCGGATCACCGGATCATGTGTCGGGCTCAGATCGAAGCTATGTTACGACGTCCACACCCACCGGATCATGTGTCGGGCTCAGATCGAAGCTATGTTACGACGTCCACACCCACCGGATCATGTGTCGGGCTCAGATCGAAGCTATGTTACGACGTCCACACCCACCGGATCATGTGTCGGGCTCAGATCGAAGCTATGTTACGACGTCCACACCCACCGGATCATGTGTCGGGCTCAGATCGAAGCTATGTTACGACGTCCACACCCACCGGATCATGTGTCGGGCTCAGATCGAAGCTATGTTACGACGTCCACACCCACCGGATCATGTGTCGGGCTCAGATCGAAGCTATGTTACGACGTCCACACCCACCGGATCATGTGTCGGGCTCAGATCGAAGCTATGTTACGACGTCCACACCCACCGGATCATGTGTCGGGCTCAGATCGAAGCTATGTTACGACGTCCACACCCACCGGATCATGTGTCGGGCTCAGATCGAAGCTATGTTACGACGTCCACACCCACCGGATCATGTGTCGGGCTCAGATCGAAGCTATGTTACGACGTCCACACCCACCGGATCATGTGTCGGGCTCAGATCGAAGCTATGTTACGACGTCCACACCCACCGGATCATGTGTCGGGCTCAGATCGAAGCTATGTTACGACGTCCACACCCACCGGATCATGTGTCGGGCTCAGATCGAAGCTATGTTACGACGTCCACACCCACCGGATCATGTGTCGGGCTCAGATCGAAGCTATGTTACGACGTCCACACCCACCGGATCATGTGTCGGGCTCAGATCGAAGCTATGTTACGACGTCCACACCCACCGGATCATGTGTCGGGCTCAGATCGAAGCTATGTTACGACGTCCACACCCACCGGATCATGTGTCGAGCTCAGATCGAAGCTATGTTACGATCATAATGTATTTCATGTTTCTTTTTCTCAAAATACATTTATTTACCGCATGAGAAATGAATTCCTCAGGAAGTTATCACACAGCGCAAACCAGAAGGACTAACAAAACATTTAAATTAAGTGTTTTTTTCTCATTTTCAGAAGTCTGTAGGCCAGGGGGCTCTGGTGGCAGCACACTTATCGCTCTGGTGGCAGCACACTTAGATCTCATAAGCCTTTATACAATTTAACACACACACACACACACACACACACACACACACTGCTTGGAATACAAATACAGTTGCACATTATGCAGGTGCGGATCCAGGATTTCGGGCAGGGGGGGGGGCGCCACATATAGTGGTCGCCGTCAGCAAAATGTTATTGACCGGGGGGGGGGGGGGTAGAGCGTCACGGAAATGATGTTATTAACCGGGGGTGGAGCTAAGGTGAAAAGGGGATACACCTTTTTCGATATCCCAAAAGGTCGAAAAGCCAAAAAAAGGAAATTATTAGAAATCGTGTGGTTGCAAAATAATGGGGCCCAAATCCGGGGCGAAATTCGAAATTGGGGGTACCTAGGTAAGGTCCGCTCAAACTGGTTGCCCCCCCCCCCCCCCCAAAAAAAACGGCCGGCTGGATCCGCCCTTGCCGGGGTTAGTTAGAACTTAAAGAGAATAGTGCATCTTGGGAAAAGTACGTGGAATGATGGAAAAGAGTGCCCTGAATACAGTTCTGGCATTCGCTTTTGCGAGAAAACAGTAGCAATTTGTTGTAATTGGAAAAATATTCATATTTTACATGTGACGTCACAAGAATCTTGCGTCACCAAAACGAGTTGTGACGTCATACCGGCAAAAGTCTGTCCTTGAATCAGAATATGTAAACAACAACCTCGTTCGCTGGGTCGCGACTTGCGAGTAATATTGGTCGCGATTGAAAATGTGTGAAAGTTTGCACTATGGCCTTATATGAGTGGAGTTGGAGTGGCGTTGCGTGAACACATACCCATAAATGTGCATGTGCATAAATACATTTCATATACCCAGTCTAGAGGCCGTCATTTTGCAACTTTCGCGACTTTTTCCGGGTTTTCGGAGCTTATCTCGTGCGTCTCGACGTGAATAACAACATGGCATGGCTCTTTTTCCCCAAACAAATGCGGTTTAACTTAGCGCAAACACGATTTATGAAAAATTATAATGCGTCTCTGCATTGGCCAGGCAGATTGTGAAGCAAATAAATAGTGTTCGCAACATTCTTTAAAACATTTTTCCAATACACGCCGTGTCGTATTTTACCTAAAAAGATAATTTGATCGCTGTAACGCATTTACTGGAAGTGTTATTCAATATTTACACTACCACCGCTTTCAGCACCATCTATTGAGCGATAGAGTAAACTTCGTTCTATAAGTGGTTTTTCAGCTGCTGACTGCTACTGAGGAGCGGGAAATGAGCCAACGTATTCCCATGGTCATGTTCTAACCAGAGATAATGTTAAACTAACACAGCATTGACCTTGTTACGCCTTGTTGCACCCTGGTTGTACTGCAACCTTGGCCACTGCACTCCGTACACCGCATAACACCAGGTCCAGCAGATCCTGCACCACGGGCAGCGGCGCTGCAGTCACCGGCTTCCGCAGCGCGCGCAGACAGGTATCCAGGCCAGTCCAGCTTGTATGTTGGCGAACACGTCGGCAGAGGAGGGTCCGTCCAGCCTCTCTGGTACAGAAGAGGGTCCACCCAGCCTCTCTGGTACAGAGGAGGGTCAATCCAGTCTCTCCGACACAGAGGAGGGTCCGTCCAGTCTATCTGGTAGAGAGGAGGGTCCGTCCAGCCTCCCCGGTACAGAGGAGGGCCCGTCCAGCCTATCCGACACAGATGAGGGTCCGTACAACCTCTCTGGCACAGAGTTCAGCCTCCCCAGCACAGAGGAGGGTCCGTACGGTCTCCCCGGAACAGTGGAGGGTCCGTCAAGCCTCTCCGGCACAGATGAGGGTCCGTCCAGACCTTTGGTACAGAGGAGGGTCCGTCCAGCCTCTCTGGTACAGAGGAGGGTCCGTCCAGCCTCTCTAGCACAGAGGAAGGTCCGTCCAGTCTCCCCGGTACAGAGGGGGGTCCGTCGAGCCACTCCGGCACAGATGAGGGTCCATCCCGCCTCTCCGGTACAGAGGAGGGTCCGTCCAGTCTACCCGACACAGCGGCGCGTCCGTCCCGTCTCCCTGTTACAGAGGAGGGGTCCGTCCAGTCTCCCCGGTACAGATGATGGGTCCGTCCAGCCTCTGCGGCACAGATGGGGGTCTGGCCAGTCTCCCCGGCACAGAGGAGGGTCCGTCCAGTCATAAACGAGGACTCCTACCTGGTGTTCAGTGTCATGAACCACGAGGGGAGTGGCTGAAGGACATTCCAGAGGAGTGGGACAACAGCGGAGAATACAAGGGGCTGTGCAAGTTCGTATCGGCGCTGAAGGTCACAAATGACACCGCAGAGGGGGGCGTCCAGCTGGTCCAACAGTTTGCTGGTACGAGCACGAAGGATGAGACCGACCTACAGTGGCTGCTGCAGAGCGTGAGGTACATAGGAGGAAGTTCCCGAAGCTCACAAGAGTGTCATGAGCACACTGCAGTGCAAAGCGTCTATGCGCGCTGCGCGGCCGCTGCGTGGTGGACGGCGTGCAGCCGGCGCTCGCTCAGCTCATCGCCGCCAGTCTGTAGGTGGCTGAGTACGAGCGGGAGCGCTGATGAACCGGTTTCGCCGCCTCTCACGACTATGCCGACGTGTTCGCCAACATACAAGCTGGACTGGCCTGGATACCTGTCTGCGCGCGCTGCGGAAGCCGGTGACTGCAGCGCCGCTGCCCGTGGTGCAGGATCTTCTGGACCTGGTGTTATGCGGTGTACGGAGTGCAGTGGCCAAGGTTGCAGTACAACCAGGGTGCAACAAGGCGTAACAAGGTCAATGCTGTGTTAGTTTAACATTATCTCTGGTTAGAACATGACCATGAGGTCACGCTGGCTCATTTTCCGCACCTCAGTAGCGGTCAGCAGCTGAGAAACCATTTATAGAACAAAGTTTACTCTATCGTTCAATAGATGGCGCTGAAAGCGGTGGCTGTGGAAATATTGAATAACACTTCCAGTAAATTCCGATCAATTTTTTTTAAGGTCAAATACGACACGGCGAGTATAGGAAAAATGCTTTACAAAAATGCGCGAAAACTTCACAATCTGCCTGGTCAATGCAAAGGTCGCCCCTGTCCGCCCCGTAGCTCAGTGGGAGAGCGCTGGGCTTCTGACCTATCCCGGTAGTGGCAGCCCGGGCTTAAGTCGCTTCGGCGCTCGCTATTTGCTCCTGACTGGGATGGCCTGCGGCCGGTGGCAGCGGTCGCACTCAAGGTCATGTAACGTCAATGAGCGGGGTGGACCGTGTCCAGGTATGTCGGGCACGTATAACTTTCGTCTCTAAATTCTGCCAACCAACAGGAATTGCGCGGTCGGGTGGTGAGGTCAGGACCTGCGCAACAAGCTCTGCTTAGCACGGGTCCTGACCTCGGAATTCCATCCATACAAAACATTGCGGACTAAATTTATTATACAAAAGACGATTATAATTTTTCATAAATCGCGTTTGCGCTAAGTTAAAACGCATTTGGGGGGAGGAGGACCATACCATGTCGTTTTTCACGTCGAGACGCACGGGATAAGCTCCGAAAACCTGGAAAAAGTCGAAAAGTTGCTAAATGACGGCCTCTAAATTACCCACCCATAAATGTGTTTCTATGCGTCTTCATCGGTGTGTATGGGTGCGGCGCCGTGTGTGTGTGGTGGATGTCAATAAATGCTGGGTGCGGCGCCGTGTGTGTGGGTGGTGGATGTCAATAAATGCTGGGTGCGGCGCCGTGTGTGTGTGTGGTGGATGTAAATAAATGCTGGGTGCGGCGCCGTGTGTGTGTGTGGTGGATGTCAATAAATGCTGGGTGCGGCGCCGTGTGTGTGTGTGGTGGATGTCAATAAATGCTGGGTGCGGCGCCGTGTGTGTGTGTGGTGGATGTCAATAAATGCTGGGTGCGGCGCCGTGTGTGTGTGTGGTGGATGTAAATAAATGCTGGGTGCGCCGTGTGTGTGTGGTGGATGTAAATAAATGCTGGGTGCGCCGTGTGTGTGTGTGGTGGATGTAAATAAATGCTGGGTGCGGCGCCGTGTGTGTGTGTGGTGGATGTCAATAAATGCTGGGTGCGGCGCCGTGTGTGTGTGTGGTGGATGTAAATAAATGCTGGGTGCGCCGTGTGTGTGTGTGGTGGATGTTAATAAATGTGTGGATGAGCAGTGGCCAGTGAATGCAGTGAACTGCAGTGAATATTGCGCGGCTACCGGTACGAACTACCCATCAAAAGGTGCGCCTTTTCAAGACGCGTGTTGGCATTATTCTAAATTGGAAATCCAGTAAAAAATGGCCAAATTATGGCAAATAATATCTCTAACTCGGTGTCAACGCAAGTCAACATCAACTAAAAACAAACATTGTCAAGACTCAATCGATATATTGCAGGTACCGAGACCAGCCACCAATCAGAAAATACGTCTTTTCACGAAGCATCCTTTTGTAATTTTCAATTGGAAATCGTGTCAAAATTTACCAAATTATTTACTTAAAACCTAGTCACACGATGTTTCAGTTGTGTCGTGTTTGCCTTGGGCCACAACAGCCGCGATAGCGCAATCGAGACGAATCAGCTTCGTGAAACGGATTTTGAACCAATAGTTACGCCAGACGAGAAACGAGCCTCCTTTGCAATTTTGTTACCAAACACATGATACGTTTCGGTGGCGGTCGGTTCAAATAGCGAAAACGAAGTGCGGTAGAAATCACACTAATGACTATGTGAAACGTCACGAGATTTGTCCATTTAAAATAAAACAAAATAAACCCAACGGTTTTTGCGTTGCAACTCAGCAACTAGGTCGTTTTAGAGTGGAAAATTCCAGATTTGGAGATTGATCAGTACGCCCCACAATCTGGCTATCTCAGTTAAAAACGAATGTTAAATTTGGGAGAGTACAGATATGTCCGTGATGTTCCAAGATTTGAAGATATTGATGTTGTAATTGTTCACTAAAACTTGTGATCATATATATCGACGCAGATAAAACTGCTACGAAATCTCTCAGCACTATACTAACAGAATATCTGTACAAAGAACTTCGATAACAACGCGATATGAAAAACTGTATTTTTGTGATTATTTTTGGGATTTGGGGAAGTGTATGGTATCTCACGGTTCCGAAGACCAAAATTTCGAGGGTTTGTATAATGCCATGTTTTGCTTCTGAAAGCTTTCGAGGAACGCAAGGCTGAGGAATTTCGATAAACAATGCTATGTGTTGTTTTCAACCACATGATTTCACAATTTGCATAACCAGAATGCATTTTAGGCGTGCTTGTTTGCCATGGTCGTGATCAGGAAGATGCTGGATATGACGCCTCACCTTTGAGTGGTGGTGGTGTGAGAGCGGCGACCCAGACTCGTCAGATGGCGTCACCAGGCCGCCAGGCTCACTGCCGTCACCAGCGTCACTGACATCACTGTCGTCACCAGCGTCACTGACATCACTGCCGTCACCATCGTCAGACCGGGGCCGTCCGCCGAGCCACCGGTGACCAGCGGCACGCCACAACACTCCCCACTGACACCCACACCGCACCGCCGCCTCCGCAGCGCCGGCCGGCTGAACGTCTCACGCCGTCACCTGTCCGCCCTTGTGACCCCGCGCGGGACAGCACAGGTCATGAACTGACCCCGGCCCGGCTGTCCCATCCACACCACACAACGCGACGCGGCGACGCGGCGACGCGGCTGTCCCCTGCCGGTGGACGGTGAACGACCGGGCGCGGCGATCACATCTGAGGAGCAGACCTGCCCGGCCGCCTCAGGTCAGCCGGCTTCCTGTCCCACCGCCGCCGGCTCCAGCCCACCTGTTCTGGCGCCGCTGACGCCAGCACTGGCCGCCACCCGGCGGCGTCGGCCGGCCGGTCGGGAGGCCTCGGGCAGCGGCGGCTCGTCGGTGGCTCCACAGGTGGTGGCTGTTGCAGGAGGGAGGGGCGTAGGAGGCAGCCGCCAATAATGGCCGCCAGGTAAACAGAGACCGCCGGAGCGGCCGAGCGGCTGCCACGGTTAGTGTGCTTAGTGTGCCAGCCGGTACCCGGCGCCGTGCGGTCCAGCGGCGCTTCACGGGCGACACGGCCACCCACACTCGGACCGATTGGCACCGGAGGACGGCCCGCTGGCTGGACACGGGGGTCTCGTTAACACGCGCCCTGGAGGGCCTCTGATAATTACACGCCCTGGAGGGGGGGGGCGGATTTCGCCCCCCCCCCCCCCCCCCCCCCTATGATCTCGAAAACCACGCAACGTAGCGACAAACGACGTTAGATAGCTCGAGATAAGCTCTTTCGAAAGTATTTCGTTAATTTTTTCAGGTCAATATTGAGGTCACCAGAGGTCATCAAGGGTCAGATTTTCAAGTTTTCAAGACTTCGGTTCGAACACGCCCAAATATCTCGGGAACTATGATAGTTAGCAGCAAACGGAAAAAAAAACAATCGAAAGTCATTGCAAAATTCAATCGACATAGGTGTCCTCAGATTTGAGCTCAGGTCAATAGTTTAGGCTCCAGAGGTCATCGAATGTCAAAAAGGTGATTTTGTTTTCAAAACTATTTTCCCCAAATAACCTTTTACCCAATAAAGATAAAGCAATAATGTTTACGCCATCGCGTGTGTCTTGTCAAGGTGCTTCGAATCATATGCATGGTGACCGGGTTAGGTCAACTGAGAAATCTGACCTCAGGTCAAGGTCAAGTGGTGACCCAAGTTGGTCATGTTGCATATTGGGAGACGTGTCTCGACGAGACAAACATATTGGTACCGTTGTCTCTTCTCTATCTTCATTATGTCGATAGTTATTGATAAAACCGTGTTGGCGGTCACAAAATTGACCTGACCTTAGGTCACCGATATTAGAAATCCGAGATAAACAAATTATTGGTATCTATGACCTTATGAAGTCCTGCAAGATTAAAACCGATCGGCGTAAAACTGTGGCTGTGGTACTACTGCAAACGTTTTGGAGTTGAGGTTATCACGTAACCTAGTCTGGTGACCTGACCTGAGATGACCTGAGGCCAAGAATGTTACATAATGCGGGAAGTTCATTTCTAAACAGGTATACAAAAAACGGCGGCGCTGCGCGCCGCCGTTTTTACGTTATTCTCGAAAAACCGGAGAGGTGGGCGGATTTCGCCCCCCCTCCAGGGCGCGTGTTAAAAAGGGTCGGGGTTCTGGTTAAAGGGTTCGAAGAGGTTCTGTTTGGCTGGGTCTGGAGATACTGTTAGAAGGGGCCGAGGAGGTTCCATTTGACTAAGACGGGAGGTAACCTTGAAAGGGGTCGAGGAGGTTCCGTTTGTCTGGGTCGAGAGGTTCCGTTGGACGAGATCGGGAGGTTACGTTAGAAGAGGTCGGGAAGTTCCGTTAGAAGGGGTCGGCAGGACCCGTTGGAAGGGGTCAGCAGGTACCGTTGGAAGGGGTCGGTAGGTTCCGTTAGAAGGGGTCGGGAGGTTTCGTTAGAAGGGGTCGGGAGGTTCCGTTAGAAGGGGTCGGGTGTTTCCGTTAAAAGGGGTGGAGGAGGTTCCGTTGGAAGGGGTCGGCAGGTCCCGTTGGAAGGGTGGAGGAGGTTCCGTTGGAAGGCGTCGGCAGGTCCCGTTGGAAGGGGTCGGCAGGTCCCGTTGGAAGGGGTCGGGAGGTTCCGTTGGAAGAGGTCGGAAGGTCCCGTTGCAAGGGGTCGAGAGGTTCTGTTGGAAGGGCTCGGGAGGTTCTGTTGGAAGGGGTCGAGAGATCCCGTTAGAAGGGGTCTAGAGATCCCGTTAGAAGGGGTCGGGAGGTTCTGTTGGAAGGGGTCGGCAGGTCCCGTTGGAAGGGGTCGAGAGATCCCGTTAGGAGGGGTCGGGAGGTTCTGTTGGAAGGGGTCGGCAGGTCCCGTTGGAAGGGGTCAAGAGATCCCGTTAGAAGGGGTCGGGAGGTTCTGTTGGAAGGGGTCGGCAGGTCCCGTTGGAAGGGGTCGAGAGATCCCGTTAGAAGGGGTCGAGAGATCCCGTTAGAAGGGGTCGGGAGGTTCTGTTGGAAGGGGTCGGCAGGTCCCGTTGGAAGGGGTCGAGAGATCCCGTTAGAAGGGGTCGGGAGGTTCTGTTGGAAGGGGACGGCAGGTGCCGTTGGAGGGGGTCTAGAGATCCCGTTAGAAGGGGTCGAGAGATCCCGTTAGAAGGGGTCGGCAGGTCCCGTTGGAGGGGGTCGAGAGATCCCGTTAGGAGGGGTCGGGAGGTTAGTTGGAAGGGGTCGAGAGATCCCGTTAGAAGGGGTCGGGAGGTTCTGTTGGAAGGGGTCGGCAGGTCCCGTTAGAAGGGGTCGGGAGGTTCTGTTGGAAGGGGTCGAGAGGTCCCGTTAGAAGGGGTCGGGAGGTTCTGTTGGAAGGGGTCGAGAGGTCCCGTTAGAAGGGGTCGGGAGGTTCTGTTGGAAGGGGTCGAGAGGTCCCGTTAGAAGGGGCCGGGAGGTTCTGTTGGAAGGGGTCGAGAGGTCCCGTTAGAAGGGATCGGGAGGTTCTGTTGGAAGGGGTCGGCAGGTCCCATTGGAACAGTCGGGGCGGAGGTCGGTGAGCGCCAGTAACGCCGGAAGACGGGTATGAGAGGGCAGCGGCAGTTGAATGGTAAGCCTTGATACCACCGTACAGTGCCGAAGAGGGTGGGAAAATGGGTCTGGAAGGCCGAGTAAAGCCTTGGATGATAGATGGGGAGAAGCCAAGAGGAATCTGGGGATTGTGAACCTAATTCCATTAATTCCATGGTAATTCGTAATTACATGGTAAATACAGATGAAACAGTTCAGATGTACGTTTTTAGCTGCCGGTACCGCCACTTAAAGGGGATGTTTCACCTTTGTATTGGTTTTGAACTAAGATAGCCATTGTCTTTGGCCGTTATGGAAATGTCGAAAATACTAAGGTCATTTTCCCCAAAATTTAGCCGTTTTTGAGCAATTTAATTTCTCATTTGCAAAATGGGGTCTAGGCCGCCGCTGATTGGCCGACAGCCACTTTATCAGCCAATCAGCGACGGTCTATAGTTCAATAATGACGTCATCAGCCCAAATTCAAAAACTTAATTTGTATAAAGTTAAGTGACTTTTCGAGACAAAAATATCACCACCGTTTTCAGCAGCACTTATTTTCGACTACAACCAGCGTATATTTTACAACTTTCAGAAAGGTGAAACATTCCTCTTTTTTTAATTTAGTCCGATTGTTTTTGAATGGATGGATTTCCGAGGTCAGACCCCGCGCTAAGCATAGCTTGTTGCGCAGGCCCTGACCCCACACCCGATCAAGCAATGTCTGGCGTCCAGCAGAATTTAAAAGCGCAAGCTTTACGTGCCCGACATACCTGGACACCGCTCTCTGACGTCGTCTAACCTTGAGTGCGACCGCTGCCACCGGCCACAGGCCATCCCAGTCAGGGGCAAATAGCGAGCGCCGAAGCGACTCGAACCCGGGCTGCCAGTACCTGGTGAGGTCAGAAGTCCAGCGCTCCCCCAACTGAGCTACAGGGGCGGGCAAAAACCGGCTTCCTGTATTCAAGTCATAAGGAGGAATCAGTATCTGCTTCAAGCATTACCTTACTATTTTATTTAAAGGGAAATAATGACCTTTTCCCACAAAAATGGAGTTAGCACTTGAAATCGCCAGACGAGACCAAAATATATTGTAAATTCATCACATTTTGCATGAAAACTTTCCTACCGAAAGATATTTCAAGTTATAGTTGATAAGCGTTCCACACTTTTAACGACCGGTACTTGCAAGTACTTTTGGTCCTCATCAAACTGCGGGCTTTTCCCGTATTGCTTTTTTACGCAATGGAGTGGAAAATATATTGTACGTTCTGCTTGTTATGATTATATGCCCGGCGATCCTCTAAAACTAACAGCGATTGGAAAAGTGGCAATAAAATCGGAAGCTCATCGATGCACATCAACGGCGGCATAGTTAGTGGTTGCGACCCTCAATTTGTGAAAATCGATTCATTTGTTTTCAACATTAGGAGTTTTGTATAATTTGTATGTGGCTGTATATAACACTATGCTTTATATTATCATGAAAAATAAGAATTTTCCCCAAAAAAACTAACAAACAATAACACAAAACTGGCAATTAAATCGGAAGCTCATCGATGCACATCGACGGCGACCTATTTAGCGTCGGCGATTTGTTTACAAAGTCATTGTCATGCTTCTCGGCGCACTTAACCATTTGTGGCGAGTTGTTCCTGATTATATGCTGAGAAGCGGAGCGCTGCTCGAACGCACGCTAGTAGCGCTAGTAGCGCTTTCGTTCTCCATGGCAACCAGGCGTGAGCCAATGAAAAGCCAGAGCGTATTCCCTTTCTGGCTTTTCATTGGCTGACGCCTGGTTGCCATGGAGAACGAAAGCGCTACTAGCGTGTGTCCGAGCAGCGCTCGGGTATCGTCAAAAGCTATCACCCCATATTCCCGTTCAGTATACCCAAGTCCCGTAGCAAGCTTCGTTAATGACGTCACTGGTGCCATTCTTGTGTAGCATTGCAAAATACATCTGATTTTGAGTTGAAAACTAATTACAGACTTATTCAAAGTATTTCTTTTTAAGTTTGAATTTTCTTGTTAATTATTATTAAAGGTATTTTATCACTGTATTTCATAGTAGTTGACACTTCAGAAATTTATGACGTAATAATATTGTATCCAATATGCATTTCCGTCGCCTTTTGCTACTGTGGCACAGTGCCGAGTGCTTTGCGAATACTTGCTTTCCTGGGGTTCAAATCATTCCGCCCTTATTTCATTCGAATTGGCATAGTTTGCGTGTTGTTGTTATTCATGACTTATACTGATAGTCAGTCATGCATCACGGATGCTTCACGGATTTCTTCACGGATCAGTTTGATCGGAAACGTCACAGAACCTCCAAAAATGCCGCACTTGATGTAAACAATGGTAGTGAAGGACGAATTTGTCAATGACCTTCATGAAGTACTTGAAGGTACTTGTTTTGTATTTTTTCCAAATTGACAACTTGGAATTTGGGAATAATTGTATTTAATTCTTAGATTTGAATAAAATAATGTTAAAACCATAACGGTAGTCTAAGAAATTGTTGTTAACAAAATCAAAAGGTCATTATTTCCCTTTAACCCGCGCAATGCAGGGGCTTTGCGCCGAACACGAACTGCAGTGGGAATTTATTTCCGCCCCCCCCCCCCCCCTGAGATCTCGAAAACTACGCTACATAACGAGAAGCAGAAAACGGCATTTGATATCTTGATACATGTTATATCGAAAGTATTTCGGTATTTTTTTTAGGTCAAGTCAAAATTGAGGTCACAGAGGTCATCAAAGGTCAAATTTTCCAGTTTTTCCCTGTTTTAGGACATCGCTCCAGAAATTGCCATATATCTCAGAAACCATGCTAGTTAGAAACAAAAAGAAAAGGCAAACGCCAGCCAGTGAAATTTAAAATCGGTAAGGTGTCCTCAAATTTGATCTCAGGTCAATATTTGAGGCTCCAGAGGTCAAAAAAGAAAAAAAATGCTGTTTTTTTGCTACATCGTTTTTCGCTATTAATTTTGTATTTAATACAGATAACGGCAAACTGTTTACGCCATTGTGTTTATCTTGTCAAGGCGCTTCGAATAATATACATGGTGACCTTGTTAAATTAACTTAAAAATTTGACCTCAGGTCAAGGTCAAGTGGTGACCCAAGTAGGGCATGTTGCATATGGGAAGACGTGTCTCGACGAGACAAACACATTGATGTCTGTTTTACTTCTCTATCTGTATTATGTCGGGAGTTATTGACAAAAAAGGTGATGGTGACCTCGCATGACCTTAAATGACCCAATAGGGGTCACTGAACAAAACGTACACTTGGATCATCAAGAATATCCTATAACATGATCCAGAAGTAATGGGACTAATATCATGTATATCCTTGAAATAGGAAGCATTTGTATATTTCCCCATTGACTTATTATTGGGAGGTTACGAAATTGACCTGACCTTAGGTCACCGATATCAAAATTCCGAGATAACGAATTTTAAATACTAATGCCCTCATGACATCCTGTAAGTTTCAAACTGATCGGTGAAAAACGCTGGCTTTGGCACAACTGCAAACATTTTTGGAGGTGGGGTCACTTGACCTGGTCTGGTGATCTGACCTGAGATGACCCGAGGTTTTGTTTTTTCAAAGTGTGCGCAATTGATGTCCTAACAGGTGTGCTAAAACCCGGTGGCGCTGCGCGCCGCCGTTTTTCCGCTATCTTTGACAAACCTGAGAGGGGCGGAAATCCCCCCCCCCCCCTGCAGTGCGCGGGTTAATAACTCCAGCACACTCACTATTCGGTGTGAGCTAGTACTGTATCTATTAGCGCTGGCCGAGGAGACTGATCAGTCGACTCAGTCAGCTGGGGTCACGGCCGGCGTCGGTAGGCGGCCGAGGAGACTGATCAGTCGACTCAGTCAGCTAGGGTCACGGCCGGCGTCTGTAGGCGGCCGAGGAGACTGATCAGTCGACTCAGTCAGCTGAGGTCACGGCCGGCGTCCCTAGGCGGCTGAGGAGACTGATCAGTCGACTCAGTCAGCTGGGGTCACGGCCGGCGTCCGTAGGCGGCCGAGGAGACTGATCAGTCGACTCAGTCAGCTGGGGTCACAGCCGGCGTCCGTAGGCGGCCGAGGAGACTGATCAGTCGACTCAGTCAGCTGGGGTCACGGCCGGCGTCCGTAGGCGGCCGAGGAGACTGATCAGTCGACTCAGTCAGCTGGGGTCACGGCCGGCGTCCGTATTTGTATTTGTATTTGACAATTAAAACACTATCCAATGTTACACTGGCTATTCCGAGTGCCGTGTCATGATTAGTAAGTGAAGACATATTAAAAACGACACTCAGAACATTGCACACAATAAGATCAGAGCAAATAAATCAGAGACAAATCCCCACACTCACAAACACACATGCACACGTACGCACACACAACACACAGCATACACAACAAGCATGTCGCACACACAAGCATACATAAGTCTGTCACTCGCTGAGGTATACACATTCGAAAAGACAAACTAACTCACATTCTACTACTAAACGGTCATGTACTGCACGTTTAAAAGCTCTCAGTGGCAGAAGACGGACCTCTGGCGGCAGCCTGTTGTACTGCTGTACAACGCTAAAAAGGAGGCGCCGCTGCCCAGCCTCTGTTCTCGCGCGCAGGAGCGTCAGATCAGCGTCCTGACGTGTAGACCGAGAACGGAGAGTAGAGTTAACCTTGAGCTGAGAGGAGAGGGCCAGGGGTTCCTCGGTAATGCGAATTTTGTGAAGTAGATTCAGTGAATGCTGTTCATACAGTTGCCGGGCGGTGGGCCAACCCAGTGCACCCCGCACGTCCGATATGTGGTCGAATTTGTGGCGGCCGGAGATCACACGCAGTCCGAAGTTCAGGACCGTCTCTAGGCGTTGCATGTTCCTCCCCGAACCGTCGCCAAAAACGGCCAGGCAGTAACGAATGTGAGAGATGACCAGGGCGTTGACAAGGATGGGTAAGAGGTCGCGGGAATCTGATGACGCACGTGGGACAGCCCAATAAGGATATCGTTACATTTTTTGACAAGGGCAGACACGTTGCAGTCCCAGGTGAGGTACCTGTCGAACTGCACGCCCAGGTTACTCACCGTGGGACTCTCACGGATCGTGTCCTCGCGAAACGGAATGTAAATCGGGGCTAGTCCCCGACAATTTTGGCGAGAGCCGAAGACAATTAGCTCGGTTTTTCCGGTGTTAACCTTCAAACCGTGGGAGTGGAACCAGATATCCAAAGAGTTAAAACTCTGTTCCATGGTGGAAATGAGCTGGGGGAGGGAATCTTTTTTGCCGGAAACGAGAACCTGGTATCATCAGCGTACTGAACCACGTGCGCGTCAGGGGCAAACAGGGACAGGTCGTTGGCAAACATCTGGAAGAGTAGAGGGCCGAGAGAGGATCCTTGGAATACACCAATAGGATTAGACAAGGGTTTGGAAAGGTGGCGGTTCCCACGCCCGTCAACTGTACAGACGGATTGAGTGTGGCCTTGGAGGTAAGAGGAAAACCAGATGGGATCGATAGAATAGGCTTGAAGTTTGGAAAGGAGCTTTGAGTGGTTGATCACATCAAAGCATTTGGAAAGGTCAAGGAGGCAAAGAAGAGTGACTCAGATCCTGGCAGTCGGTGGCAGTAAGAATGTGGTCTGATACGGTGAGAAGCGCGGTTTCAGTAGACAGGAGGGAGCGAAAACCGTGCTGGGATGGGAAAAAGGTGGTTATCGGACATCTACAAGTACAGCTGCTGTTGGGCAGCCTTCTCCACAAGTTTGGCAAAGGTCGGAACGATAGAAATAGGGCGAAACTTGAATGGGTTGGAAGGAACACCGGATTTATGGATGAGGTGTACGATGGAGTGCTTCCAGGTTGCGGGAAATTCACAGGTTGTGATACAGGAGTTGACAAGATGAAGAAGGACATGGCCAATGGCGCCAAAACACATCTTAAAAATCCTGATGCAAATACCATCAGAACCACTGGCCGCTGAATTTTTCATAGAAAAGAGGATATATTGAAGACCCTGGAGTGAGATAAGCTGAAGAGAAAGGGCGCAGGCACCTACCCGAGGTAGCCTGCAGGGAAGGTGAAGGGGCTCCCCCTGCCCAGAACCTCACCCGCGACTCGAGGACCAACAACCACGAAGAATTCGTTGAGCTAGTCGGGCGTGGCCTCTGGCACAACTCGCTGAGCAGACTTCTTGCCCTCGATCACCTGCCGCACATTGCGAAAGATGGAGGCCGGATCCTGCCTCCCCACCCGACTGGCGATGTCACTCCTGATGTCGCGACGGATGGCCGACTTGACTCTCTATCAAGGGCGAGGAAGGAGGAGTCCGGCCATCTCGGGCAAGAAGTTCGCGATGCTGCACCATGAGCCGCAGAGTGGCGCCCGAGGCGGCGGGGGCGAGGGGTTGTGAAGTTTGAGACGCTGAAAGGGAGCATGATAGTCAAGAATAGGCAAAAGTAACTGAAGAAAGGCAGTCCACTGATCCGCCACCCCCCCCCCCCCCCCCCCCCACGCGAGAACACCGGGCTCCAGTCAGTGTGACACAACGAGATATTAAAATCAACGATATTTATACGGTTGAGGCACCTGCAATCAATGGAACGTGGCTTGGTCCTGAATTTCGGAATGCTGATGGATGATTGGATAAAAAGATGGTAACTGTATGAGCATGGCAAAACATTAACTGAATGGACCAAAGTCTCGAAGTTAGGAATAAAATCATCAAGTAATGATCCTGATCTGAAAGTTGGTGATCGAACAAACTGATGCAGGTTGAAGCCATCTAAAACTGTAGCAGTTTAACCCTGGCAGGGTCTGAATCTGGGCCGAGTAAGTTACAGTTAAAATCCCCAGAGACAAGAATGGGATCGGAAGAAATTAAAAGTACGCGCTGAAGTTGTGTATCGAGACAGTTAAAATCGGCTGACAGATGGCTGATGGTATGACGTGGGGGCCCATAAACTGCACACAGAATGAACTTTCGGCCACGACTGTTAGAAATTGACATCCACAAAGTTTCAATCTTGCATATGTTGCAAGTGCACACTGACTAGAGCCTCTTAACTTTAAAACCCACCTTACTAAGAACAGCAATCCCCCGTACCTTCGTCCGTCCTGTCGGTCCGCCCTAGTCAAATCATAACCAGAAAAATGTCCATATCTAGAAGGCGTTTCGGGTTTCAACTAAGTTTCTGACAAAACAGAAATGTCGCAGTTAAATTGACTAAGATCATGATGTCACATCTTGTTCACTTTTTCAATCTATGCTTGAATGAAGCAGTATTTCCAAAACAACTAAAAACTGCAGTTATCAAGCCTATCTTCAAAACAGGTGATCCAATGTCATTTTCTAATTACAGGCCAATCAGCATATTGCCATACTTATCAAAAATCTTAGAAAAACTTTTACATATTCAATTGTTACAACACTTCACAAAAAATAAACTGCTTTGTGAAAAACAATTTGGTTTTCGCAAAGGATTTTCAACATATATGCCCATTATATTGATACAAGATTTGATTACAAAAGCCTTTGAGGAGGATGCATGTGTTGTTGGCATATTCTTGGATTTAAAAAAGGCATTTGACACTGTAGATCACAATATTCTTTGTGAAAAACTTAAAAAAATATGGTGTCTCTGGAAAAGCATATGAGATACTCCAATCATACCTCACAGATCGCAAACAGACTGTTAACATAAGGGGTACCCAAGCAGAATTTAGGAATTTGGGCGTAGGTGTGCCCCAAGGATCAATCTTGGGACCTCTTTTGTTCATTATATATATTAATGAGCTAGTAAACATTGATGGTAGCTGTGTTTTTCATATATGCTGATGACACAGCCATTTTCTTTAAGCATCATGATGTGGATGTTCTTCAAATCATGATCAATATAGTATTGCCAAAAATATATACTTGGCTACAGTCAAACTTCCTTTCTCTTAATGTATCAAAGACTGTATATCAAATATATAGTAAACGCAAAATAAATATTAACATAAGTGTGCAAATGAATGAGGCATTTATTGAGAAAAAAGGTACAGTTAAGTACTTAGGGATGTTGATAGATGATGATTTGAAATTTACTTCTCACATAAACAACATCACAAATACTGTCAGCCGAAATGTGGGCATGATGTGTAGAGTAAAATACTTTGTAGATACAAAACAGCTCTTGCAGCTATATAATGCACTCATACTTCCTTATATCAATTATTGCTGCCTTATTTGGGGGACAGGATATGTTCATCATACTAAAAAACTATTAATTCTGCAAAAGAGAGCAATGCGAATCATAGAAGGCATTTATCCTCCTCAAAGTGCCAATCCAGTTTTAAAAAAATATAATTGTCTAAAAGTTCAAGATATTGGCAAACTACAAATGATGCTCATAATGCATAAGCATGTATGCAACCAGTTACCTCACCCAATACAAAATATGTTCAATATACACATTGAAATTTGTCACTCTACAAGACAAACCAAACATTTTCAAAGTATTTTTTCAACAAAGAATTATAGACTTCTCACCATAACATGCCTCGGTCCCAAACTTTATTAAAAAATACCTTGGCCCTAACGAGGTATCACAATCTAAGTATGTGATGAAAAAAATAATAAAAAATCACTTCATTTCACAATATTAGTAACACATAATGTTGTTATGAGTAATGGGTTGTAATTAAATGGTTATTGTATCTGGTTGTTATGGGTAACATTGTGTTGCTCAGTTGTGCTGTGTGTATGTCCATGACATGCATATGTGTATATGTGTGTGTATATGTGTATGTGTGTGTGTGTGTGTGTGTGTGTGTGTGTGTGTGTGTGTGTGTGTGTGTGTGTGTGTGTGTGTGTGTGTGTGTGTGTGTGTGTGTGTGTGTGTGTGTGTATGTGTATGTGTATGTGCATGTATGTATATGTATCTGTGAGATATGTGAGAAAGAAAGTATCACATATGTATGCATATGCATGTGCATGCATAGTTGATGGTATCATGCATATATACATATATAATCTAACAAGTTAGTTAAATGTGTTTGCTTTTCATGAGTCTCATAAGTAGGTCATAGGTAGGGCCACCCATTCAATGGCGCTGGCTTTCACCCATTCAATGGCGCTGGCTTCGTGGTCCCTACTCGGCAACAAGCTATGCTTAGTTGAGTGGGGTCCATGAGGCACCAGCAAGAAACGCTTCAAATTGACCAGACTTTGTCCTCCGCCCTGTATGACTGTTATCCCCTTTACTAACACAGTGAATGAATCCATCCTCATCCTGTCATGGATGAGGATCAGAATGAATGAATGCATCCTCATTCTGTCCTGGATGAGGATGAGTGAGGATGATATCCTGGGACGTAGTTGGGGGGGGGGGGGGGGGCAGTCATTTGCTGTTTTCAACAATGACTACTTTTCGCCTTCTTTTATAACACCCAAACTACCTCTCTTCATATGCTTTTTTATGTTTGTTTTCATTTCTTAGCTGGGAGTGCCGCGACATTTTCTCTTTTGTTCTCTGGTGTTAACTTAAGGTGTCGTGCGTCGTTGGGATCGAGGGCGGGGGCACTCCTGGTCACCTACTAATGGGTGGCGGTTAGAAAAAAAAAGAAGAAAAAAAAGTGTAGAGACAAAATATTTGGTTTCACGGATTGTACGTTAACCGACGCACTGCAGGGGCTTTGCGCCGAACCCGAACTGCAGGGGGGTTGATCCCCCCCTAATATCTCGAAAACTACGCTACGTAGCGAGAGGAGAAAAACGTAATTTGATAGCTTGATACATGTTCTATCGAAAGTAATCAGTATTGTTTTAGGTCAGGTCAAAATTAAGGTCACCAGAGGTCATCAAAAGTCAAATTTTTCCTGTTTTAGGACATCGCTCCAGAAATTCCCATATATCTCAGAAACCATGCTAATTAGAAACAAACGGAAAAAATCCAACGCCACCCAGTGAAATTTTCAATAGACACAGTGTCCTCAAATTTGATCTCAGGTCAATATTTGAGGCTCCAGAGGTCAAAAAAGAAAAAAAAATGAAGTTTTTTGCTCAATCGTTTTTCGCTATTAACTTTTTACATAATAAAGATAACTAAAAACTGTTTACGCCATTGTGTTTATCTTGTCAAGGCGCATCGAATGATATACATGGAAACCTTCTAAGGTAACTTAAAAATTGACCTCAGGTCAAGGTCAAGTGGTGACCCAAGTAGGGCATGTTGCATATGGGAAGACGTGTCTCGACGAGACAAACACATTGATGCCTGTTTTACTTCTCTATCTGCATTATGTCGGGAGTTATTGACAACAAAAATGATGGTGACCTCGCATGACCTCAAATGACCCAATAGGGGTCACTGAGCAAAAATTACACTTGGGTCATAAAAAATATCCTATAATAACATGATCCAGAAGTAATTGGACTAATATCATGCATATCCTTGAAATAGAAAGCATTTGTATATTTCCCCATTGACTTATTATGGGAGGTTACGAAATTGACCTGACCTTAGGTCACCGATATCAAAATTCCGAGATATACGAATTTTAAGTATTTATGCCTTCATTAAGTTTCAAACTGATCTGTGAAAAGCTCTGGCTTTGGCACAACTGCAAACATTTTTGGAGGTGGGATCACTTGACCTGGTCTGGTGACCTGACCTGAGATGACCCGAAGTTATTTTTTTTTCAAAGTGTGCGCAATTGATGTCCTAACAGGTGTGCTAAAACGTGGCGGCGCTGCGCACCGCCGTTTTTTCGCTATCTTTGAAAAACCTTAGGTGGGGCGGAAATCACCCCCTGCAGTGCGCGGGTTAAAGGAAATAGTTCACCTTCAGCATTAGTTTTAAACTGAGATAGCAGTTTTGTAGCCCGTGTTGGGAAACCCCTATCTGCAAGTTTTCTTGACTGAAAAGACTCTCCAGCCGAATATATTCGAGTTTTTGGCGAAGGAATGCGGTGCTGGCGAAATAATGTTGTACTGGTTCTAGCCCGGGCAGAGGCTATACCATCAGCCAATCAGCTTGCAGCTGGCGCCAGCAAGCGAATCGCCGGCCGCCGGATGGCATATCTCCAATGCGAGTCTATCTTTACGCGACTACTTTCGAATCTGATTGGCTGAACCATTTTTTACATTCGCGTGACGTCAGGACTCTGACTCAGAGAGTATGCATATAGTTTGGTAAACAATACAAATTTACGGCCTTCTGTCCTGAATCGGCGCGATATAAGGCCATTTTTGACAATATAAAAAGAAATTGTATTAAATATAATCAAGTCGTGTTGGGTAAAAAAATACAAGGTGAACTATTTCCTTTAAGTGACAGAACACAGCCCCACATACCCACTGTCCCCCGGTGCCGATGGCGGTCCTCCTCTCCGCTGATGCCGCCAAACCTCCCCTCCTGCCACTCGCACGCCCCGGCCACCGCGCAGAGTGCGCTTTTTTTCTTCTTTTTTCCGAACCGGCCTATAGCCATTTTCCGGGGGGAACTACTTCTGGCAATTTGCCAGGAAAAGATTTACGTTAAACGGTTTATGTGAACCCGGAGCAAGCTAGGGAGTAGGGTATCTATTTTACGTTAAGTGAATTGTTCAAAGTAAATATAATGTCTATCCTTACGTTAAGTATTTCGTTCAAAGTCAAAAATAAGTAAAACACGAGACACACGTACATACATATTTTATTACACACACTCACGAACACACATACACTTGAACATTTGTATTCCTCATCGGTGCAGATGTGGCGCACAGGCGGACAACAAAGGCTACCACGCGCTCACCTGCCGCCTGAACGCCGGACGACACCCTCGTCACACGGCCATGGACGACGTCATCAGACGCTCGCTGCAAGCTACCGGGCTACCATCCGTGCTCGAGCCGACAGGAATCGACCGCGGAGACGGCAAAAGGCCGGATGGTATGACCATCTTCCCCTTCGCTTGTGGGAAGAGCCTCGTGTGGGACGCTACGTGCGTCAACACCTACGCTGCAGCGAACATCGGGCCAGCAGCCACAGCCAGTGGAGCCGCAGCACGAGAAGCCGAGGTCAGGAAGCGGAAGAAGTACGCTGATCTCGTGCAACGGTTCCAGTTTGAGCCTATAGCGTTCGAGACTGGTGGCGCCTGTGGTCCGACTACCAGGCTCTTCATCAGACAGCTAGGTGCGAGGCTCAGCAACGCGTCTGGTGATCCTCGTGAGACGGCGTGGCTGTGGCAGCGATTATCCTTGGCAGTAGTGCGCGGTAACGCCGTGTCTATCCATTCGACAGCGCCTAAGGTGATTCTCCGCTGTTCGGATGTTTCAAGTCGCACCTCTTCTGCCATCTCCCCGCAGTCATCATCCCACAGGGACACTCCACCCCTAGTGCTGTCGTCCGAGCTCCGACCGGAAACAAAAACAGCTGCCTCCCAGCACCGGGCGGTGCTCCTGTCGGAGCCCGCTGCGGTGCCGTCCGCTGTCGGCTCGTCCTGCCGCCTACGGCTCGAGAGTTCCGGCGAGGCTGGCGACGGCGGCGGCGGCAGCCAGTTCGCCGCTCGGCCGCCGGGCCTTACTGGACTGAAAAACATCGGCAACACATGTTTCATGAACTCGGTGCTGCAATGCCTGAGCAACACTCGCGCCCTGCACGACAACATTCTGCGCGACGAGTACGCCTCCGACATCAACACCACTACGTCGGACATAAAGCAGCAGGACGCGCTGCAGGACGCGCTGCAGCAGGACGCGCTGATCAGAGCTTTCGGCGCTCTGATGTGTGACCTGTGGCGGCACTCAAACGAGTCTGAGCGGGTGCTGACGACGGCGCCGTTCAAGTCACAGATCCAGCGGTTCGCGCCACGCTTCATGGACTACAGCAGCAGGATGCACAGGAATTCCTCAGGTGCCTGCTGGAGGGTCTGCACAGGGATGTAAATCACGTCACCAGCCGGCCCAAGCCCATTACTACCGACATCGACGATAGCCTCAGCCCCAGTCAGAAGTCAGCTGAGGCCTGGAAGCGCTCCCTGCGTCTGGATAACTCAAAATTAGTTGATCTGTTTGTCGGCCAGCTCAAGTCGACGCTGCTGTGCACAGTGTGCGGCCACGCGTCCGTCACGTTCGACCCGTTCTGGGATCTGAGCCTACCGATCCCGGCCAGGACGGGCCTGTTTTGACCTCTTCATAAGGGAGGAGGTGCTCGACGGAGACGACAAGCCGACGTGTTCCAAGTGCCAAAAGCGGAAAAAGTGCACCAAGAACCTGTCGAACCAGAAGTTCCCGCGCATCCTGGTGGTGCACCTGAAACGTTTCTTGCCGTGCAGGTACAACCTGTACGGCGTGGCCAACCACTCCGGCACGCTGGTCTCCGGCCACTACACGGCCTACTGCAAACACCCGCACACGGCCGAGTGGTACGAGTACAACGACTCACGGGTGCGTCTGGTCAATCAGCGCAGTGTCACCAGTTGCGGGGCATACGTGCTCTTCTTCGAGCTGGCCGGCACTTCCCACATTGAGGCAGTCTGCCCATCGGACACCGTCTAGTCCGCCTGGATTATCTGGGCGGGGTCGCCACCGGACCGCTGTTTGCGCCGGCGCGAGGGTATTATCATCCATTAATGTGTACACAAATCGCTTGTCGGATTGTCATTGTTGCTTTATATAATATAAATTTGAATACCTGCAGAAAAATATGACGATGTATTTATTGGTGTACCGAAACCTGACCGAATGATGTATGTTGACAAACTCTGTGCATGTTTTATGACGTGACCACCTATTATTGGGTATGATGCCTGTTGGTGTTCTTATCAATAAACATAAACAATAACTTGAACATATACTTGTGAGACGGTGTCAGAGTTCACGGAGCCGGTGTGCCGTCATTGCAACAACGGGGGACTGTTGCCAGTCTCCCTGGCTCCGGCGTCCCAGCGAGGCCTGGTTGTGGGATGTATTTAGCTGGGAGAAAAGTCCTGAATAATAAAAAAACAGCGTCTAACGCAAAGGGGAAAAAACCTGCGCGTTGAGCCCAAATTGCGCTAGGCCAAAAAAAATGTGATATTTGATTAACTAATCGTGTATGGTAGAGAAAATCTAAGGAGGCCAATCAATTCAGGATAATTATCACCTAACTGGGTTTGAAGATTTAATGTGATTCGATTTTGTTGCGTGTAATTAATTATTTTCTGACGTTTGACATTGTTCACAGGGCAAGTAATAAGTAAATGTCTAATTGTATAACGTGGATAACCTGGACAGTGTTGGCAATTTGGGGGCGGAAGATTGTCGAGAATATAATAATGCGTAATTTTTGTATGACCGAGGCGGAGGCGCGCTAATACTACTTCCTTCTCTCTGCAATTCTGGTGACTAGATATGAAATGTTTGACTTTTGGCTTGATCGGATGAAGGTGAAAATGCGGGACAGCGTCCCACTCGCGCTGGCGCAATATGCTAAATTGTAGATTTATGTAATTTAGAACGTCTGATAAAGGGCTTGGAAGATGGTTTTCTGGAGGTGATTGTAAACTTAATTTTGCGAGTCTGTCGGCTTCCTCGTTTTCCTCGATACCAGCGTGTCCCGGGAACTAGAGGAATTTAACAGTGCTGTGCTTGCTATGCAAATACTTAATTATTTGTCGAATTTTGAAGACTATCGGGTGTCTACAATCACGAATCGAGGAAATGGCTAAGAGCGAGGCGGACGAATCTGTGCATATTACTACTTCTTTACGTTTTTCCGTTCTAATGTATATTAATGCTAATAACATTGCTGATAGTTCTGCTGTAAACACGCTATTTATATCTGGGAGGCGGAAATTATTGTTATTTGCGCTCGTTTTGTAAGCTTCTCCGGTTCGACCGTCGTCCCGGGAGACGTCAGTGTATATGTGCGTGTGTAAGTGTTGTGCTGTGCTTTGTGTTCGTTGAAGAGTGTGTGTGTCTCTGCCGCCGTGACTGTGTTTTTGTTGAGTGTGAAGAGGCGGTGTGTGTCTGGTGTTGTGTCGAGCCAGTGAGGTGTGAGTGGTGGTGTTGGCATTGTGTTGATGTGTGGGATGTTGAATAGTGTGAGTGTTTGTCTGATTCTGTGACTGATAAGTGGGTGTCGTTTTTGTAGTAGTGTTTGTCGTCTTGTGGGTGCGGGGTGATTTAATATCTGGAATGTTAGGCGTGTGGCGGTGTGAACTTGCTCTGGCGAAGAATCTAAGTAGCATGTATTTGCGTAGGCGGCAGAGTGTGGGGGTGTTGGTGTCGATGTGTAAGTTTGTGGTGTTGGTGGTGCGACAGGCCTCTGTCACGATCCGCAAGGCAGTGTTCTGGACAGTTTGCAATTTGGTAATTTGTTTGGAACATATCTCATCAAATAAGAATGCGTTATAGTCCAGGATTGGCGTATCAGGGAAGCATATAACTGGAGAAAAGTGGAGTGGTCTGCGCCCCACTCTCGACCAGTTAATGACTTCATAATATTTATTCGTCGTGTACATCTCTGTACTAAATCATTGAAATATGGGATGAACGAAAGACGAGTGTCGAGTGTTACTCCCAGATATTTGAATGATTTGACAAAGGGGATAATTTGATTGTTATATTTTAATGGAATGTAGGGTTCCACATATGCAGTTTTTTTCGAAAAAATTAAGGATGCAGATTTACTTGGATAAATTTCCAGACCCCATTGGTCGCACCATACCTTTATATCAATGAGGACTAGTTGTAAAATTTTGCTAACTTGATCGACACTGGAGTGAGAGAACCGTACCGTCAGGTCATCAGCGTACATTGCAAATGTGAGACCTTTGTCGATCTTGTTAATATTACTGAAAATTCATTAATCATGATTAAAAATAGGGTTGGGGAGAGGACCAATCCCTGTGGGACACCATGATCCTGATTAAGATTTGAAGAATATGTGTACCGCACCTTACATTAACCCGGCAGTCACTGGGGTATATTCTGTAACACGACTCACTGGGGGGGGGGGGCTTTTTTAGCCCCCCCTGGTATCTTCAGAACCAATGATCGCAGCGGGACGCGCAAGGCGGCATTCGAAAGCGCTCAATGAGAGAAGCCTAACGCAAACTTAAAAATGTCAAATTAAGGTCACATGTCAGGTCACGGTCAAGTCAAACGTCAAAATCGAGGTATTTGAGTTTATGGACAATACTTGCCATCCATGGCCTTCGATTACGCCTATTATCACCCAAAGTGATTTCAAAGGTATGATACATATCCCACATGAGCTAAAGTGAGATTGTTGGAAAAGAGCAAGGTCAAGGTCAGGTCACAAAAGGTTACTACACTCAAAATATCAACGAAAGTCATGCAGCACATGGTTTATGGATGCTTTTACGCGTAGAATTCGATAGTAGAAGTCATTTTACCACCTGACTTCATTTACGTGAAGTTAATGTCAAGTTCAGGTCAAGTTCAGGTCACTGAAGGTCAAAATTTGAAATTAATAAATCGAAATAAAAAAGGCATGTTTCTATATCAGATTTATCTAAAGAAAACAGTGCTGGCATTTATTTGTCTGTATCCGGTCAATAAAATCCAAAAAACGCAATTTCAAAATCTGACGTCATGATTTACCCATACTTTATGTCATGAAAGTAAAAAAAGATGATATAATTTTGAAATTTGGTGTGGTAGTTGCCCATATGTTGTTATCTGATATATATTCCGGTTTTTTCAATATCTTTCAAATATTTGATTTTGTGAGCATTTTTTCAAAAAAAGATTTTTTTTGCAAATTTTGGGTCAAAAACCAAATGTTTCGAAATTTCGAGATAGCCGGTTTGTAGCCCTTGCAATGTTCTACCTTTTAGCGTTTTTCGATTGCATTTTGCTTCATATGCGGCATTTGTAGGGCCTGGCAAAATTTAGCCGATTTTGGTGTCAAAATCGTGTTTAGTGACGTCACTAAATTCACTATATCTCAAATAAATTCTGACGAAATTTTTTAATTTTTTCTTATAATGTGTATAAATGATGCCCGGATAGATACTGAAAGTTTGGCGTCGATATCTGCAATAGTTATTGAGATATGCCTAATATTCCTAAGGGGGGGGCTAAAAAAAAAACCAGTGACTCGCGGGTTAGAAGTTCTATTTTCTAAAAAAGTTTATCATAAATTTGGCGAGTCTACCTCGGATTCCGGCCTTATAGACCTTTACTAAAAGTACGGTCCTATTGACTCTGTCAAACGCAGCTCTCAAACCAAGGAAGAGAGCAACCGTGACCTCTCTTTCTCGAAAGCCGCGCTGGACAGAGTCAACAAGACCGACTAAATTGTCCGCAGTGGATCGACCAGGTCGAAAACCACTTTGGTATGGGGAGAGTAAATTATTTGATTAAATGTAAGTTCTGATACGTCCATTGACCATGCGTTTGAATAGTTTACATGCGCAACTAGTTAGAGAAATAGGGCGATGGCTAGCGGGAGAAGATTTAGGTTTGCGAGGTTTGAGTATAGGAATTAGAGTACTACTATGCCAAGATTCAGGGAAAGTGCCTTCAAACCACATGGTGCTAAAGGCTGTTAGTAAGTTAGTGAGTCTCAGTTAAGTTTTTAAAGAAGGAGTAGTCAATTTGATCTGGCCCTACAGAAGTTTTACCACATTTACTAATATCATATGTTAGTTCTGAGATGGTGAAGAGAGAGTTATAGATTCATACGTTGTTAGTCAAAGCTGAGAGATTGAAATTGATCGTTAAGTTGGTTAGTAAAAGTTGGTGTACATTGTTGTGTTGATGATATGTTAGCGTAATGTTGAGCAAATTGTGTTGCCACCTCTAGGGGGGTCGTGTAAGATGTGTTGTGTATTTGTAAGTGTGGGATTTTGTATGACAGTGGTCTTTTATTTGAAAATGATCTAATTAATGTCCAAATTTTTGAAAGGGAGGTAAATCGATTAAAGGTAGATGAGAATTCCTGCCAAGATTCTTTTTTTGCTTTGTCAATTATTGTTTTAGCCAGAGAGCGGGTCCTCCGTACTTCGTGTTCGTTTTCTGCAGTAATACACGCTGGAAACTTCCGAAATGGTCTTTTCCGGAGGGCCACAGCTCTCTGGCATTCTGTGTTCCACCACGGGGCAGTACGCTGCCTCGGGTGATGTTGTGTGTGTGTGCGTGTGTGTGGAATGTGTTGGTGAGCTGATGCAAAAATAGTGTTTAAGAAAGTGTTAATGACGGTCTGGGAGTTGAAAGGGTGATTAGTGTCAATGTGTTTTGAAAGGAGGACCAGTCTGCTTTGCGAAAGTGCCATCTAGGCAGGGAGTAAAAATTTGCCTGGCCTGATGGGACTTGTAGTTCTAAGTGAATTGGGAAATGGTCACTAAAAAGAGGGCCAGATTGAACGTTAAATGTAAAAAGTGTCGCGATGCGTGGTGTGGTGAAGGCGAGGTCAATGGCGATGTAAGTCACCTCGCCTCCTGAGTGGTGTATGTGTGTGGGTGATTGGTCGTTGAGGAAGACCAAATTATGCCGATCCAGTAGGTCCAGCATAATACGGCCTCTCCTCGTGTTAGAGCGGCAGCCCCACGTTTGATGATGTGCGTTGAAATCGACCATAATCAAACACGGAGTGTTAATATTTGTAATAATCTGGGGAAAATAATAAATGTCTAAGTCCTCAGTGGGACGAAAATAAATAGAGATTAAAGTAAATTCTAGCTGAGCGATTTTAATATTGACGCCGACTGCGTCTAGGGTTGTTTTAAGATCAATTTGGAGATGCAAAAGATTGTTTGAAATGAGTAAGGCCGAGCTGCCTCGGCGCAGCGTTGTGTTTACGTCATGTGTATATAGACTGAAACTTGGGACTTTAAAGGTATATCTAATAAAGTCGGCGTCAATAAAGTGGGTTTCCTGAACGGCGGCTGCTAACGGATTGTTATTTAATATATTATGTTTGAATTGCCCCCAGTGGGACACCAGAGATGTTCCACTGGAGGACAAATTCAGAGTGGGGGGAAGCCATAATTATAGTTTACGGTCCAGAGCACGTCTCACTGCGGCCCTGGTGTGGCGGTGTCTGTAGGGGGATGGGGATGGCTGAGGGATTCTTGATGTGAGTGTGGGGATGGGAATCCCTAGCTGCCCGGCTCCGGGCGGCGTGTCGGCGGCACTGTTCGCCGACATGTCGTCACAGCTGTAGGACAGCTCAGAGCCGGCCCCGAGGCTGGCTGGCGAGGGGGGCTGTATGGAGGGCGGGAGGATTGTCTGCCAGTGCTGCCGGGGGAGGATGGTGGCTCAGGAGCACATGGCTCAGTGCCAGGAGCAGCCAGACCCGTCTCGGGGAATGGTTGCGCACTCAGCGGTGGCGGTGGCGCGTCAGGTGGAGTCTGCGCGTGCATCGGTGGCGTTGGCGCATCTGATTTTGCCTCCGGGCACAGCGGTGGCGGTGGGGCGTCACGTGGTTCGCTGCTGCCGGGCGCCAAGGTCACGCTTGGTGCGGAAAGCCGGCGGGCTACAGCACGCATCAACTCCTCGTCGTCTGTGACGGGAGCCTCCTCGTTCGTGACGGGGCTCTGTTTGAGTTGGGCGCTCCGACTGGGACTCTTCGTCCTGAGCCGGGCTGCCTGGGGCGGGTGATGGTTCCCCAGACTCTTGCTGCGCCTCGGGGCGCACCGGTTGAGAGGAAGGCGGGGAGAGTTTCCCGTCGCGTCCCGAGTGATGGTTGGGCTGGTTCTGGCGCCTAGGAGTGCGGTCGGACGTCCCGTCTGGGGACCGTATCGGCGCTGTCCTCGAGGGGAAGGGGGGAGGCGACCTCGCAGCGAGGACCTCGGCATAGGTGGCGGCTGGCCAACTAGCCTGGGGCTGTGCCACAGCTCTGTTCTGGACAGGTGCCTCGGCCGCCCGCTTGCGCTGCTCTAGTGTTGCCAGCTGGTCTTGCCAGGCCGGGCAATCACGGCACCCTGCCGCGTGCCCAGCCCCATAGTTCGAGCAGCACTGGGCTTCTTCTCCAGAGGGGCACTCGGTTGTTAGATGCCTTCCGGCACAATTGAGGCACCGGGGCTCTCGGGCATGGCACGTGTGTTCGGTGTGACCGAAGCGGCCACACCGGCGGCACTGCCGGGGGTTGGGCACACAGGGTTTGAGTTTCAGGACCTCATACCCAGCCATTATGGAGGGCGGGCAGATGAGGCCACGAAATCTCAATTTGAGGAGCTGGCTCTGTTTTCCGTTCTTTTGGGGACAGAACCTCGTCACCTCAGTGACGCCCTGGGGTTTGAGCTCATGAAGAAGCTCCTCCTCGTCCAGCATGAGTAGGATCGGGGCGTAGCAGACCGCCTGAACGGTGTGCATGCGTTCGGCAGTCTTGGTGTTAATCGGGAGGTCGAGAAAGGTAGATTGATCGAGCAGGATCAGAGCCTGCGATCGGTCAATCACCTTTACTAGAAGAGGCGGTGTGTGTCTGGTGTTGTGTCGAGCCAGTGAGATGTGAGTGGTGGCGTTGGCATTGTGTTGATGTGAGCGATGTTGAATAGTGTGAGTATTTGTCTGATTCTGTGACTGATAAGTGGGTGTAAGTGGGATAACAGGACCAAATTATGCCGGTCCAGTAGGTCCAGCATAATTTGGCCTCTTCGGGAATTCAAGCGGCATCCCCAAGCCCGACTGCGCGTTGAAATCGCCCATAATCAGACATGTGGTGTTAATATTTGTAATAAGCTGAGAAAGAGAATCAATGTCTATGTCCTCAGTGGGACGGAAATAAATAGAGATAAGAGTTAGTTAAGAGCGATTTTAGCGATTTTAGCGATTTTAATATTAACGCCGACTGCGTCTAAGGTTGTTTGAAGGTCGATTTGGTGATGCAAAAGTTGGTTTGAAATAAGCAAAGCCGAGCCGCCTCGGCGCGGTGATGCATTTACGTTATTTGTATAACGGCTATAGCCCGGGATTTTAACAGTATAGTTATTAAAGTCGGCGTCAATAAAGTGGGTTTCCTGAACGGCGGCTACTAACGGATTATTTAAGACATAATGTTTGAATTGCCCCCAATGGGATATTAAAGATCTAACATTCCATTGGAGGACGAATTCTGACTGGTTATTAAAGGGAGTGTTGCTGTTTTGTTTTGATCTGTCAAAATTATTTTTCCTACGATAAGTAGCTATTGTTGTGATGGTTGGATGCAACGAAATTTACATCTGGAGCCCCTTTAGTTGAATTTTCACTTATATTGTTTTTACTTATTTTTCGTTTCGATATCGAAAAAACGATCCCCACTACGGTGAAGGTAATCAGAGGTAACAAATTGCTACGTGAACGACGCACCTAAGACAAAATACAGGCCGATGGTTTCGCCCAGGCCACGGTAGATAAAATACGTTCCGCCTATTCAATACGTGCGCTTGCGTGGGTTTGGGTTTGGGTTATACATATCGCCTTGGGTTTGGGGATATATCACCTTGGGTTTGGGGTTGGTGCTGGTGGTTGCAGTTTATCTGGGATCGTATAGCTCCTGTTATATCAAAAGTAATGATTTGGTAAATACTAAAGTGAGATATTGACCTCTTTGACTACAGAAAGCTGTGTAAGTTTATTGAAAACGGTAAAAAGGCCGATTTAGATACATTTTAATAATCAGTGTCCTAGCATTGGGAAATTTGGGTGGAAAATGACACCCTATGGATACTATTTTTCCTGAGTTTTACTGTGAATTTCCCACTCCTTATTTTAAAATGTATTGGATAATTGGAAACCTGATACTGATTTTTGGATGTAATGATAGGGACAGCCTGTGGACGAAAAGACAGGTAAAAATTGGCATATGTAATAACTAATTTTGGTGAGCAGGTAATTGGGTGATAAAGCCTGGTACATATGCTTTTTGGTTTAATTTTTCACTCTTTATACTTATTTTAGTCAGTGTTTTCCACTCCGCACACCAGCAATTCTGGGAGCCTGTAATTCAATTTAATTCCATGTTTATTATTGTTGTGGTAAATACTAGGTAGGTACCTACCACCTAAGCACAGTTCATACTTATTTCAATTTAGAATAAGTAAGACATCAATACATGCTACACCTACCTATATGTTAAAAATATCAATTGTGTGAAACAATTTAATTATACTTTTATGAGAATGGGAATTAGCTACCAGATACGTACTGCATGTTGGTACCTATAACACTGTAGGTATGGAAAAAGCCCAATCTTCAGACATGTCTTACCTCAGGCTTGTCATGCTATCAGAGTATAGGGGCTACTGGCGCACAGTGTGTCTGTATTGTTAACATTCTGATGGCATAAAAAGTCCAACATTATGATGTGTCCAAGGTTACAGCAGATCACCCTACCAACAGCTACCAATGGTGTTAGCCTGCGTCCATGGTACCAGCTAAAAAGTGATGAGTGTTTTTAACTTTAAAAGGCAAATAAGTTAAGTGAGGAACATGTGTGATTTATGTCAATGGATTTACACATACCTAAATTGGCAATGTAAATGTAAGTTATTTTCAATATAAATTGTCAATATAAGACAATAAAGGCCAATCTGATATTTTTGCTGTAACAATGGTGTAATGACCACACACATGTAGGTATGTTTCCATTTTTATTGATTTGACAAATTCAACATATATATTTAATACTTATACTTACTTATACTTATAAACGTGCAGAATTTAGAAAGGCCACATGGCCTCACTGATCCAAACGATACTGAGCTCCTTAGCAAGATTCTCTCCCTCAGTCGTGTATATATTTAAATGTTGATATAACTTAAATGTCATATATATGTAAATGTTGAAGCAAATGTGAATCAATTAACATATTTTTTTTTATTCTTTGAATCTGAAAAAAACGATTCGAAAAAAATCCATGAATCAAATGGTGATTTAATAATTCAGGTCCCAAAGATGAAATTAATTGTGATTGAATCATTAAAAATGTTGAATCAATAACCAGTCTGCTTATATTGACAATACATATTGTCAGTACAAAATGGCATACAATCACACTACACCACCTATTCAATACATGTAGGTACATATTGCACAAGTTTCAGGTGATGGCTGCAATGGCCTTGGCTGCAGTGTTACTGGTATCATAGAGCTGTGATTGTATAGAGAGAAAAAAATATAAGCAGTGAGGAAAGATGGCTCTTGGATGACTAACTAAGAAGAAGAGTGCAAGTTTATGGAAAGCTGTAAAGCTGGTAACGCTGATTTAGATGCATTTCAACAGCATGTGTCTATGCCCTATGGTCTTTTTATTGCAATATATTTATTTGCAATTATATTGCAGATTTATTTGCATTTGCAATAATTTTATTGCACTTACATGAAGTGAATATTAAAAAAATGGACATCTTCAATATATAATTTAATATAATTGCCATTGGAATGGGATTTTCCCCATTTCTGGTGATATTTTTTCCCTTTTTGTGAAAATGGGAAAGCAATATTTCAGCAATGGTGTACTTTCCTCGTTTAAGACACCAGATGCAAAGAACAATGTTACTGTGTTTTTGTGGGAGATTTCTGTCTTCATTCTCCATTGTGGTGGGTTGCTATTTTTTTGTCACAGAACAGTGCCAATCATATATTGTGTTCAGTATTCACTGCCTTCAGGCTTCCTTGTTGTGTTGTCTGCGCCGTTGTTCCGCAACTCGTTGGCGGGAGGGCGTACTAAGAAGCTGTAATGGAACATCGGTGGTAGCGGCGGCGACTCGCCCAGCCAGGAATGTCACGACAGCCGGGCGAGTCTTTGTTTATCGTTCAAAATGATTGTTACGATGAATACATGGTTTTACGCAGCCTGTACGCCTTTACCGTTGATTTAAGTTGCAAGCTTCATTAAATAATGCTTACAATCAAACATGAGTGGTTTTCTGAATAAATGGTTTCATGAATCGTTTCTTCTCTTTTATCATTTTAGTACTACCACATGTAGCGTCAACGTCACGTTCGATTGACTGACTGTTCAGTTCAGTTCAGAGTAATCTTATTATCAACTAAACATATACAACGAAAGAAACAGTGTTGGATTGGCGCAAAAGCAAACGCTTAAATTAAAGCGCCTCTCCATGGAACTAAATTGCAATCTGTCTGTCTAGTAGGACACCACATATCAGCGTCACAACTCAGCTATAGCGGTCTTAGAACTAGACCAGAGGCGCAGTCACTAAGTCCTGGTTCAAACACCGAGAAAAACCATGCTTACTTGTTCTGGCTGTATTATGAAACAACAAAGTCAACGGATGAGCCATTCATACATTTTAGTAAAAGCAATAACAATACCAAACATGACCAATTCCATTTCCACAGCAAATGATGTCACCATTTCACTTTTCCTACGCACCTTATAAATGTACAACAAACGAACAAGTACTCCATGTTAATATCAACTGTGCGATATAAGTCAGAGGTCAGAAGTTGTGCCTAACTACAGCCACATACCGAGGTCAGGTCAGAAGTCAGACAGTAACCGTGTATGCCTGCAGGTCATATAGAGACATACAGACACAGGACAGGTCAGATGTCATGCCAGAGGTCAGACCAGCGATCAGACAGCAGTCGCGTCTCCTACCAGGTAACAGACAGAGGTCATGTCAGATGTCAAACAGCGTCCCCCTGCAGGTCACGCACAGAGTGAGGTCAGGTCAGATGTCATGTCAGAGGTCGGATCAGATGTCATGTCAGAGGTCGGGTCAGATGCCATGCCAGAGGTCGGACCAGCGGTCAGACAGCAGTCGCGTCTCCTACCAGGTCACGCACAGACAGAGGTCAGGCCAGATGTCAAAGGGCGTCCCCCTGCAGGTCACGTACAGAGTGAGGTCAGGTCAGATGTCATGTCAGAGGTCGGGTCAGATGTTATGTCAGAGGTCGGGTCAAAAGTCAGGTCAGAGGTCAACCCGGAGGTCAGGTCAAATATCAGGCGAGAGATCATGCAGCAGCTGTGTCTCCAAGCAGGGCACACACAAGATACAGATGCAAGGGCGCTGCCACAATATTTTGAGACGGCGGGGGGGGGGGGGGCAGGCAGGTGTTCTCCCTCTCTACCTCACTTTCATTGGGCTGTTAAAATCCTACTAATTTGGGGGCAACCCCCCCCCCCCCCCCCCCGGTGGGCGACGCCCATGCACATAGTTCAGGCATGTCAGGTCAAACAGCAGCCATTTCTCCCCTTGGGTCACAAAGGCAGAGGTCAGATCAAGTCAGACGGCAGCTGTGTCTCCCTGCAAGCCACTCACAGACAGAGGTCAGGTCAGAGGTCAGATGGCAAAAAGCGTCCCCTTGTATGTCACACACAGTGAGGTCAGGTCAGATGTCATGCCAGAGGTCACACCAGCGCGGCGGTCAGACAGCAGTCGCGTCTCATACCAGGTCACACACAGACAGAGGTCAGGTCAGAGGTCAGATGGCAAAAAGCGTCCCCTTGTATGTCACACACAGTGAGGTCAGGTCAGATGTCATGCCAGAGGTCACACCAGCGCGGCGGTCAGACAGCAGTCGCGTCTCATACCAGGTCACACACAGACAGAGGTCAGGTCAGATGTCAAACAGCGTCCCCCTGCAGGTCACGCACAGAGTGAGGTTAGGTTAGATGGCATGCAGAGGTCGGGTCAGATGTCATGTCAGAGGTCGGGTCAGATGTCATGTCAGAGGTCGGGTCAGATGTCATGTCAGAGGTCGGGTCAGATGTCATGGCAGAGGTCAGGTCAGATGTCATGTCAGAGGTCGGGTCAGATGTTATGTCAGAGGTCGGGTCAGAAGTCAGGTCAGAGGTCAACCCGGAGGTCAGGTCAAATATCAGGCCAGAGATCAGGCAGCAGCTGTGTATCCAAGCAGGGCACACACAAGATACAGATGCAAGGGCGCTGCCACAATATTGTGAGACGGGGGGGGGGGCAGGCAGGTGTTCCCCCTCTCTACCTCACTTTCATTGAGCTGTTAAAATCCTGCTAATCTGCCCCCGGGGGGGGGGGGGCGACGCCCCTGCACAGAGTTCAGACATGTGAGAGGTCAAACAGCAGCCATTTCTCCCATTGAGTCACACAGGCAGAGGTCAGACGGCAGCCGTGTCTCCCTGCAAGCCACTCACAGACAGGGGTCATGTCAGAGGTCAAATGGCAAACAGCGCCCCCTGCATGTCACGACACGCACAGTGAGGTCAGGTCAGATGTCATGCCAGGGGTCGGACCAGATGTCAGATAGCAGCCGTGTTTCCTTCCAGGTCATACACAGACAGAGGTCAGGTCAGATCAGATGACAAGTGGCCCCCTGCATGTCACGCACAGTGAGGTCAGGTCAGCTGTCATGTCAGGTCGGGTCATAGGTCGGGTCAGATGTCATGTCAGAGGTCGGGTCAGATGTCATGTCAGAGGTCGGGTCAGATGTCATGTCAGAGGTCGGATCAGATGGCATGTCAGAGGTCGGGTCAGATGTCATGTCGGAGGTCGGGTCAGAGGTCAAGCCGGAGGTCAAGTCAGAGGTCAAGCTAGAGGTCGGGTCAGATCAGGCATCAGTCGTATCTCAAAACAGGGCACAAACACATACAAGGGCGCTGCCACATTTTGAGACGGGGGGGGGCAGCTAGGTGTTTGCCCCCCTCCCCCTACCTCACACTCAATGAGCTGTCAAAATCCTGCTCATCCATCTGGAGGCAGCCCAGCCCCAGCCCCCCCCCCCCCCCCGTCTTCCTGCAGGCCACACACACAAGACAGAGATCAGGTCGCTCCTATTCAGCCGCGCCGGCCGGTCGCGCGCGCCCAACAACTGCAGCTGTCCCGTGACACCCAGCACGTGTGTGCCGCTCCTTTTCAGCCGAGCTTCACTGCTGCCACTGGTTACCAGAGCTGATGGACCGTCTGCAGGCTCCGGAGCCATGTCAGGAAGGTGCTGGAAAGGCAATGTCACTCAGGTCATGAAATGTGGAATTGGGAATGATATAATGCCATTAGATACTGAATGATGTATTTTACAGTTTACTCGATTATTCATTATGTTATAGTGTAATTCAAATCACGTGAACAAACATAAACAGTATCAGGAAATATTAAGTCGTGCTATGCTTGGACAAAATACCACTGGAACCCAGTGTGTACCAGTAGTGTACTTTGAAATGCTTGAGAAATATGTATTTGTAAGCAGTAATACTGAAGCAAAATTACACAGACATATTTGATTTCACTTCTTCTTGTACTTCTCACCAACACACTTGCATACAATATTGGCAAACCTCTCATGCTAGTCAGCGGCGGATCCAGGAAAGAAAATGGGGGTGGGGGGCAGTGTTGGATTTTTCATTTCATGACCTGGTCCCGGAGAGTAAAAATCCATAGGTGGAGAGTAAAATTGTATTGTTATTGTCAGGAAAGTTCAGATTTTCATTTTTGCTTTAATTATTTTACTTGGAAAGTAAGACAAAATCCTGATTTGTAATAGATATTAAATCCTTGTGAGGAAAATTGAATTATATTTTAACGACAATGTCGGTAAGACCAGGCGAAAGGAGAGCAAATTTCCTGAACAAATATGAAGAGAGCAAAATGTTTTGGACCCAAAAAGTCCAGAAAATGGCCCAAACTCCAAGGCTGGTGGCACATCAGACGTCAACGGACCCACAAGCTGCAAGGTGCTCCCTAGATTTTTGCCAGTCTGAAAGGGCCTGCAGTCGGTCCAAGTGTATTTTCAGGTATGAGAAGGCCCTTGTCAAGCCTGAGAGGGCCTATGCCAGTCTTGTAGGGCCCTTGCAAGACTTGAGAGCGCCCTATGCTGGCCTGAGAGGACCACCAGCATGTGCAGACCTGGGAAGGACCCTCTCAAACCAGCTTTGTGCTCCCTTAGCCTGGTAAGGGCCCCTTGGACTGCCGTAAGGCCTCTAAGCTTGGTAAATGCCCTCTCAGGCCCAGCGAGGGCCCTTTCAGACCAGTGTTGGGCCATCAAAGGTCTGGAAAGGGCCTTCTCAGTCATGGCTGTGCCCCGGGCTTGGCAAGGCCCCTCGGGTCCTCAGACACGGATGGACCCAGGCCCAACCGTCCACAGAGGGGGCCCTCCTCAGACGTTTTGTGGGGAATGTGTCCCATTGCCCCTGGATCCGCCCCTGATGCTAATAAATAAAGTGTAAACTAAATTTGGCCCAAATGGTAAGCCGTTACAATGATTTTCAAAGAAATCGGTGCTCCAAAATGTGTGTATTCCTTCACAAGGCAAAGTTTATCAAAGTTAAGCACCTACTTGAATACACAAGCGGTAAGGATCAACACGTACCAGTGATGGGATGGCAGACTTCTTCAACTTAACATGTGAGCCTGACTCATAATCATGAGCCACAAAGTGCCTGAAGCACACACGCATTGCCTCCTTCAATCTGCATGCTGCCATCGAGGCAGCCAACAGCTGGCTGTCTGCCCTGGCACCCTGAAATACAGAACATATATAAATGCACTTTTTTGATGCATTGATTTAATAAATTCACACAAAAATTGTTTCATGAATTGAACAGTGATTTAATCATTCAGGTTCCAAAATGAATTGTGATTGAATCGTGCCAAAAAAGTTAAATCAGTAACCAGTCTGGACTGAGCATGAAACCCATAATCATGGAGGAGCGAGTTTTTTTTTGTCTTCAAAAGTCAAAAATAATTCAATATATTTATTTAGTGACCTATCAAAAATAACCATTACAAAACAATTATAATATCTAATAGCTCTCTTTTGAAGATGAGCGTTGAGGCAAAAATAATTATAAACCTGAAGCGTTACACTAATGATATAACACAACATGACAATGACATAATTACACTAATGACATAAGGGACAAGTTTCTGTTCAGTTTCAGATTTTAGTTCAGTAATTCACCTCCTCAGTTAATGGTGTTCTTGAGGTCCATAACAAAGAAAGAGAGTAGTATTACGACAGACAGAAAAGCGTACCAGTAATACCAAAACTATGTCACCAAAAACTATACATAATCAAACCTGACCTAATCTTTACAGCAATTACGGTCATAGGGACCCATGTTTAGAACGCTCTGCTCGCATTCGCTCGCTGTGCTGTGGAACCCACTGAGTGGGCATCGCCCCCTGGACCCCACCCCAGACCATCTTGTAGACAGACAGTATAGAGGATTCTGCATGGCTCCGAGTGGAAGATAATAATATATTTTCTAAGCGTGCGACTAAAAAAAACGAGCAATGAAGGAGCGAGGTTTTTCAGGAACACACAGAAATATTTTTATCTTCCACAAGGCAGACATGAAGAATTCCATATTTTTTTAAGTAGAGGTTGATTCAGTCTAGTTCAGTTCAGTACTTGATTTTTAGTCGGCACTCACATGACCTTATATCTCAGAGGGATGCAAAGATAACACATTATTTCACTTTATCATTGAATGTGTGTTAAACCTTTTTATCTTTGCATCTCAGTAAAGTGCAAAGATAAAAATATTCCAGCACTGCAGACCCAATGGAAAATCAACCTCTACAAGAAAGATAACCCACTGTTCAGTATGTCATAATATTAGTCAGCAGACAACTCTTCTACTATTAAGGACCTCAAGAACACCATAAACTGGAGAGGTGAATTACTGAACTAATACCAGAGTTTCAATCATAGTCTATTTTCAGGTTACAAATCTGATTAAGTTGCAGTTCTGTCTACTTCTCATGTTAATGTTACTAATTAATTGGAAAATAGACTTAAAAATACCTACCAAACATTTGTATATTATGAACCATTGATTTTTCATATTTATTGTGTTAAGAATTCGAATCAGGTTACTGAATAACCTGAAGACGGCCTATGCCAATGACGAATACCGACTTACCTTGACCTAATATTTAAAATACATTATAATAGGCAAAAGGCTTTGGTGTTCAATAATTATTTGTATTAAAACTACTATCAGTCAAAACCGTATGTCAATACGTACCGGTGGGCGATGCAGCGATCGAGATGCTTCTTCGTAGTCATATGCACGATTTTTGTTTATACAGCAGCGACATTGTTTATAAGTACATTTCTGGTATCTTATCTATTGCCTTGATACAGCCTTGATCTACAACTACGGACGAAGCACTGATTCGGCATTTCCACAAATGACCGTTATCGTTCGTTTGAAGATTTGTCAACGCCTCAGCCAGGATTGTCTAGTTACTGGAAGGACAATACCAATTACCAAACTAAAACCACGATAACACAACTACCAAAGATACGACCGAGATAGCTCGCACTAAAAGCTGGAGTTTTAGCAGCTTCAGGCCGCCAGGGACCGCTAGTGAGCCAGGGTAAACACCATGGCTCACTAGCGGTCTCTGGCGGCCAATTGCTGCGAAAACTCCAGCTCTTAGTGCGAGCCCGAACATCGCATACAAATTAATAACCAGTCTGGTTCAATGTAAACAAACCGTCGAAAAACGTGATGGCCGCTCAGGTTCTGTTGTTCGGCAGCTGCTATCAGCGCGCACGAGCTGTTTGTTCGAATTGCTATTGGCCGGTGATAACGATATGCTAGCGGTATAATAGATAGTTGCAGTGCTTTTAGTAGTGGGAAGCCATCTGGAGTCTACCCGATAACTTTTTGCTCCCAAGAAAATTCCTGGAGTCTTTGAATATCTCAGCAACTAGGTGAATCTGGACAAATGAAGTAATGGTTTAATTCAGAAAATTGTGTTCTATAGTTACTATTACTATTCTTAATTATTCTTAATTCAATTACTATTCTATATAGTAATTGTGTCAATAACTCCAACTAAGCGATGTGAGCAGGCACACTCCCTTTAATCATCTAGATGTACTGTCCAGGCCACGCCTGGCGGTCGCTCGGGTACGCCTGCGGCGGGAGCGGGGGCGGCTCGACCTGCCTTCAGGTTCAGCCGGGCGGGAGGAGGACTGGGAGGGCGAGGAACAGGTGTCACTCTCAGAGAGTCGGGGAGGGGGGAGGGGGAGCGGGCGGGCAGGGAGCTGGAGCGGGAGGGCGGGGACTGGGCGGGGTTGCGGGAGACTTTGCGGGAGACGGCTCTCATGAGGGAGTCGTCAGAGGAGAGGTCCTCCGAGGATCGGCGCTCCGCTGGTGCTGCGGAGGCCGGGGAGGCGAGGCCAGAGTCGGTGTTCGGCTCGGCTGGGGAGCGCGGTGCCGGTGGCTCCGAGGCGCCTTCGGGGTCCGACAGGGGGGGGGGTCGGGGAACTGGGCTGGCGGTCGGGGGGTCTGTCGGCTGGGAGGTTTGGCGGGAGGCCGGTGGGGTGGGGGGAGGTCCCGGGAGGGGGAGGGCCGGCCAAGCGCCGGGGGTGAGGTCTGGGCTGAGAGAGGGGGGGGGGGGGCGTCCGGTGGGAGCCGACTTTCTCTCTTCTCACATTCCACCTCTCTTGCGAGGGCCCAGGCCCTGCAGCGGCGGTCCCAGGCCGAGTGGGCCTCGTCGCACGTGGCGCAGCGTGCTGCGCGCGTGCAACCGTCCGTGGCGTGGTCGCCTGCGCACCGGCCACAGGTGGCGGTGCGCGCCCGGCACGACCACTTGGTGTGGCCGTAGTGCCAGCACCGCCGACACTGCCGGGGGGAGGGATCCACTCCCTGATGGGGGCAGCCACGTACCCACAATGAATGTGGGTAGGCAGCTCCCCGCCTCGGAAGCGGAGCCGAAGCAGCGGGTTGGGCTGGTCGGGTCGCTTCCTCGATGGAGTGAGGCGGATGACCTCGCACACCCCTTGGTGTGCAAGTTCTCGGAGGATCATCTCCTCCGAGAAGTTGGCGATGTCTGGGCACCACACCAGACCCTCCACAGAGTTGAGGTGCGCCGGGGCCTCCACGGCGACCTCTACTCCCATGAAGTTGGTCCTTGCGATGACGCTGACGTTCTGCTCGGACGTCAGTGTCTCGATCAGGAGAGCTCCTGATCGAATGGGCTTGGCGTTAGCTACGTCGCCACAGATGGCGACCAGCCAACGACGGACCGAGAACGGATTGACCTGCCTGAATGACATGCCATCCACTCGCCACATATAGAGGCGAGCGGGTCCGTCCGGGGGGTGGGGTCGGGGGGGGGGGAGCCGAGCTCCAGGTCGGTCCCTGGGAGGCCCCTGAGGGGGCAGGGAGTGGGACCGACCGGGGGGGTGCTCGGTCGCGCACCGGGGGACCCCTGAGGGGGGTCGGGGGGAGGGGGGTAGTCATCGTTACTCAGAGGATTAGGATAGGGTTAAATTGGGGCCTAACTCGTTACTTTAACTTGCCACACACGACAGAGCGTGTTGGCAACTGCAAATTAAGTTAGAAAAAGTGGAGGGGCCTAATCCTATTGCCAATAAAAAAATGGGTATCTAAAGAATCTACCTACTTAAAAAATAGCTAAGGTCTACCTATATAAGGGTCTAACAACCCTGCCAAACGCACGTGGTCAGGGTTCCGCACCCGGAAGCGGTGAAGGGCAGGCGAAGGCTGGCTGGCTGGCTGGCGAGGTCCAAGGTCCGATGTCGATGAAAGGATGCCGAGTGCGCCGTCCGTTTTTTTTTTTTTTTTTTTTTTTTTACCCGGACCGGCCTATAGCCATATCCCGGGTTTGGGGAAAGTACTTCTGGCAATTTGCCAGGCAAAGAGTTACGTTAGTCGGTTTATGGGAACCCGAACAAGAAAGGGAATAGGGTAGCTATTTTACGTTAAGTGAATTGTTCACAGTAAATCTAAAGTCTATCTTACGTTAAGTATTTCGTTCAAAGTCAAAGTTAAAATAAAACACGAGACACATACATACACAATATATTTCATGCACACACAGAGCAGAATACTTGTACAGTGTCAGAGTTGATGGAGCCGTGGGGTGCCGTCATTGCAACAGCGGGAGACTGTTGCCAGTCTCCCTAGCTCCGGCGCCTCGGCGAGACCTGGTTGTGGGGTGTGTTTAGCTGGGCGAAAAGTCCTGAATAATAAAAAACCCAGCGTCTAAGGCAAAGGGGAAAAACCTGCGCGGTGGGCCAGAAATGCGCAGGGTAAAAACCCCTGTTACATTTGTTTAGCTAAACGTGTTTGGTAGAAATAATCTAAGAGGGGACCTATTTTTTCATATATATATATATATATATATATATATATATATATATATATATATATGGATACCTAGGCGTACACTTATAAAATTCAGATAGTCAGAGTGCTGAGCATTTTCTCTGCTTGGCCTGCCCAGATAGTTGGAAAATTGAGCCGGGAGGGCGGTGGCGGGACCGCGGTGGCGCGGCCGCACGGTGCCGTCCCGGTCACCGATGGTTTGGTTGGTTTGGCGGTGGCGCGGCCGCATGGTGACGTCACGATCACCGATGGTTTGATCGTCACCAATTGGAAAAAGCGCCGGGAGGGCGGTGGCGGGACCGCAGTGGCGCGGCCGCACGCCGGTGATCCGTTGGGGAGGGGGGGGCGGTGACGTCCCGATCACCGACTACAGTTTGTCAAGGAGTTTCGAATTGGTAAGAAAATCAAACAGTAGGTTTATTAATAGGCCAAGCAGAGAAAATACTCAGCTCAACATTAATCCGCCGCCAACGCAAAACCGCCCATCAACCATCGGCGTCCCATCGCAGGAGCCCCCCGCCAAATCAGCCACGCCACGAACAGCCCCGCACAGAACCATTCGCCGGAACAGCCCCGCACAGAACCATTCGCCGCGCTACCGATCCAGCAGGGGGCCCCCGCAACAAGACACCGGCAGCCAACACGCGGCCCCACGTCGGCATTAACATGATTTGAGGAGGGTTGGGAGGAGCGTTACGTTAAGAAATGAACAACGAATTCCAATGGGACCTTTCGTTGGGCGACCAATTGGCAGGGAATCATTCCGCCGCCAACGCGAAACCGCTCATCAACCATCGGCGTCCCATCGCAGAAATCCCCCGCCAAATCAGCCACGTCACGAACAGCCAAAGCACTAAACCATTCGCCGCGCGGCCGAGATCCAGCAGGGGGCCCCCGCAACAACACACCGGCAGCTGACACGCAACCCCACGTCGGCAGCAACTTGATTTGGGCGACCAATTTGGCAGGGAATCATGCCTCCGCCAACGCAAAACCGCTCATCTACCATCGGCGTCCCATCGCAGAAATCCCCCGCCAAATCAGCCACGTCACAAACAGCCAAACACTAAACCATTCGCCGCGCGGCCGAGATCCAGCAGGGGGCCCCCGCAACAAGACACCCGCAGCCAACACGCAGCCCCACGTCGGCATCAACATGATTTGAGGAGGGTTGGGAGGAGCGTTACGTTAAGAAATGAACAACGAATTCCAATGGAACCTTTCGTTGGGCGACCGATTGTCAGGGAATCATGCCGCCGCCAACGCAAAACCGCCCATCAACCACCGGCGTCCCATCGCGGAAATCCCCCGCCAAATCAGCCACGCAACGAACAGCCTCGCTCAAAACCATTCGCCGCGCTACCGACCCAGCAGGGGGCCCCCGCAACAAGACACCGGCAGCCAACACGCAACTCCCGCGTCAGCAGCAACCTGATTTGACAGTTAGTCGGGAAGTTATTTCTGACTGGTTTGGCAGGGAATCATGCCGCCGCCAACGAAAAACCACACATCAACCATCGGCGTCCCATCGCAGAAATCCCCCGCCAAATCAGCCACGCAACGATCAGCCAAGCCATAACCATTCGCCGCGCTACCAATCCAGCAGGGGGCCCCCGCAACAAGACACCGGCAGCCAACCCGCAACCCCACGTCGGCAGCAACCTGATTTAGCGACCAATTTGACAGGGAATCATGCCGCCGCCAACGCAAAACCGCTCATCTACCATCGGCGTCCCATCTCAGAAATCTCCCGCTAAATCAGCCACGTCACGAACAGCGCCGGCCATTCGCCGCGCGGCCGAGATCCAGCAGGGGGCCCCCGAAACAAGACACCGGCAGCCAACACGCGACTCCCACGTCAGCAGCAGCACAATTTAACGGTTAGTCAGAAACAACTGAATGAAGTATTTGTTGGAGGTGATTTATTGTTTCTTGTTGAACCGTCTCAAATTGCGGCGGTAGCGGTTACTTTCAGAGGGGCTGGGGGGGGAGGGGCTACGAGGGAGCTGGGAAGGAGGGTGAGGGGAGGGGAGGGATGGCAGGGAGAGGGTGAGGGACTGACTGTCTTCAGAGAGAGGAGGAGGGTGGGAGTTTGGGAGTTGGCGGGTGACGGCTCTGATCATAGAGGCGTCAGAGTCCTCAGAGGACTCAGAGGACTCGAGCGGGGACTCCGCCAGAGATTCGGCGGGGTGGGAGTGGGTGCCGCTGGGGCACTGCCAGAGTCCAGAAGGGACTCGGCGATGCTAGAGTCCAGAAGGGACAGAAGGGACTCGGTCTGCTCTGCCGTCGGTGGGGGTGTGCACTGCCGCCGCTGTGACGGGGCAGGCGGTGGCAACGGTGGGGTGGACCCACTTGAGGTCCGACGGGGGGGCGCGGGTGGAGTTCGGTGGGATGGGGGCAGCGGGGGCCAGACGCTGGGGGCCAGCGCTGGGATGGGAGGTGGGGTGGGGGGGCCGCCTTGCGGGCCCGGGTCTGCTCGGCGGCTATCGCTCGGGCAGGGCAGTCACGGGACCATGCGGGGTGGGCGGCCCCGCACGACACGCAGCGAGTGGCTGCGGTGTCGCCACCGACACATTGGGCTGTGTCGTGCGTCTCGGCGCACTTCCCGCAGATGGACTGGCGGGCGTGGCACTGACGCTGGTGGTGGCCAAACCGCCAGCAGGCTCTGCACTGCAGTGGCCCTTGGGTCCACTCCTTGACTGTGACTACTATGTAGCCACAGTAGATGCGTTCCGGGAGCTGTAAGCCCCGGAAACGCAGCCGGACCATGGGGTTGGGGCCTGGTCGCTTAGACCGCATCTGGACCACTTCTGTCACCCCCTGAGTCACTAGCTCCTGGAGGAGCACGGTCTCAGTCAGATTGCTGACTTCGGGGCACAGGATGAATCCCTGGCAGGAATTCATGTGGTCCGGGGCCGTCACCTCACAAGCCTTGTCCATGAAAGACGGGATGGCTAGGAGGGTGGCAGTCTGCTGGCCAGACAGGGTCTGAACCAGCAGAGCGCCGGAACGGATGGCGCGCGCGCTGGCCACCTCTCCGCAGAGGGCGACCAGTTGGCGGCGCACCGCGAACGGGTTGGAGTGCCTCATGGTCACTCCGTCCTTCCTTTGAATGAGGAGGAGAGCAGGCCCGTCGGGTGGCGAGGTGTTGGGGGGAGCCAAGCACCGGGTCGGTCCAGGCGAGGCTCCTGAGGGGAGCCGGGGGTCCAGGAGGACCGTCCGGGGGGGCAGACCCCTGAAGGGGGTCGGATGGCTTCTGAGGGAAGCCGGGGGGGTGGCCGCGCGCCGGGACGGGAGGGGAGAGACTCCTGAAGGGGGTCGGGCGGGAGGGTCGCCATGAGGGGACGGAGGGGTGGGGAAGTCGCCATGAGGGGACGGAGGGGCGGGGGGTCGCCATGACCGGAGGAGGGAGGGGAAAGTTCAATGAATAACCTAAGTTACGTTAACGTGGCACACACGGCAGAACGTGTTGCCAGCTGCAATTAATCTCAAGAATGAAGCGGGTTCTCTACCTTGCAAATTGTGGAAATTACGTTACCTACTTAAAAATATATAAGGGCTACCTATCTAAGGGTCTAACGACCCTGCCACAAGCACGTGGACAGGGTCCCACACCCGGAAGCGGTGGAGAGCTGGAGAAGGCTGACTAGAAGGCGTCCGTAGGTCCGATGTCGATGAAAGGATGCGCCGTCCGGCTGAAGAGCTGTCAGCTGACCCCGCAGCTAGGCGTCCATGCGCGTGCGCAGCCGCCGGCTCGCGGCACGCCCGTTGAAGACTGGGGGCTGGGAAATGTTACAACTAGTACTCATTGATATAAAGGTATGGTGCGACCAATGGGGTCTGGAAATTTCTCCAAGTAAATCTGCATCTCTAATTTTTTCAAAGAAACCTGCATATGTGAAACCCTACATTCCATTAAAATATAACAATCAAATTATCCCTTTCGTCAAATCATTCAAGTATCTGGGAATAACGCTAGACACACGTCTGTCGTTCATCCCACACTTCAATGATTTAGTGCAGAGATGTACGCGACGAATTAATATTATGAAGTCATTGGCTGGTCGAGAGTGGGGCGCAGATCGTGCCACTCTCCTCCAACTATATACTTCCCTGATACGCTCAGTACTGGACTATAACGCATTCTTATTTGATGACATATGTTCCAAACAAATTAAAAAATTGCAAACTGTCCAAAACGCTGCCTTGCGCATCGTGGCTGGAGCCTGCCGCACCACCAACACCACAAACTCACACATCGACACAAACATTCCCACACTCTGCCGCCGACGCAAATACACAATATTTAGATTCTACGCCAGAGCAAGTTAACACCCCACACGCCCAACATTCCACATCTTAAATCACCCCGATCCCACAAGACGACAAACACTACTACAAAAACGACACCCGCGTATCAGTCACAGAATCAGACAAACACTCACACTATTCAACATCGCTCACATCAACACAATGCCAACGCCACCGCTCACATCTCACTGGCTCGACACAACACCAGACACACACCGCCTCTTCACACACAACAAAAACACAGTCACCGCGTCAGAGACACACACACTCTTCCACGAACACAAAGCACAACACAACACATACACATACATATACACAGACGGTTCACGGGGCGACGGCCGAACCGGTGGTGCATACTACACAAACACAGTTAGCAATAACTTTAGACTTCTCGACATAAATAGCGTATACACAGGGGAATTGTCATCCATTATATTAGCATTGATATATGTCAGAAAAGACAAACTTAAGGAAGTAGTCATTTGCACAGACTCTTCCGCCTCGCTCTCTGCCATTTCCTCGATTAGTGACTGTAGAAATCCGATAGTATTTAAAATTAGACAGCTAATTAAGTATTTTAACCGCAGAAACAGCAGTATTAAATTTCTCTGGATCCCAGGACACGCCGGTATCCCGGGAAACGAGGAAGCCGACAAACTAGCGAAATTGAGCCTAGAATTACCTTCAGAAAATAAATTACCAAGCCCTGTATCAGACGTTTTAAATTATATTAACTCTCAACTTAGCATATTGCGCCAGCGCGAGTGGGACGCTGCTCCGCATTTTCATCTTTATCCGATCAAGCCAAAAGTCCAACATTGTATATCTAGCCACCAGAATTGTAGAGAGAAGGAGGTGATATTGGCGCGCCTCCGTCTCGGTCATACAAAAATTACTCATTATTATATTATGGAGAATCTCCCGCCACCAAATTGCCAACATTGCCCAGGTTATCCACGCTACACAATCAAGCACTTACTAATTACTTGCCCAGTACACAACGATAAACGACAGAACATTATTAATTACACACAACAAAATCGCATCACATTAAATCTTCAAACACTGTTAGGTGATAATTACCCTGAATTGATAGGTCTCCTCTTAGATTATCTCTACCAAACACGTTTAGCTAATCAAATATAACTTCTTTTTTTGGCCTAGCGCATTTTTGGCCCTCCGCGCAGGTTTTTTCCCCTTTGCCTTAGACGCTGGGTTTTTTATTATTCAGGACTTTTCTCCCAGGTAAATACACCCCACAACCAGGTATCGCCGAGGCGCCGGAGCCAGGGAGACTGGCAACAGTCTCCCGTTGTTGCAATGATGGCACCCCCCCCCCCCCCGGCTCCATCAACACTGACACTGTGTTCAAGTGTATGTAATAAAATATGTATGTATGTGTGTCTCGTGTTTTACTTATTTTTGACCTTGAACGAAATACTTAACGTAATGCTAGATATTATATTTGACCTAGAACGAAATACTTAACGTAATGTTAGATATTATACTTACTTTGAACAATAAACTCTCCGGGTTCACATAAACCGGTTAACGTAATTACTAACGTAAAATAGCTACCCTACTCCCTAGTTTGCTCCGGGTTCACATAAACCGGTTAACGTAATTCTTTGCCTGGCAAATTGCCAGAGGTAATTTCCCCTCCCCGGAAAATGGCTATAGGCCGGTCTGGGAAAAAAACGGCTCCCGCTGTAGAGCTGCAGGAGGTCCCACCACGGATGTCGTGCCGCCACGGGAAAGCAGCAAGCTCGGCGACCGTCACGTAGAGACGCACGAGGGCGGCGAAAAGGATCAGCCGCAGAAGTTGCATGTTCATCTGGCGGCGCTAGACGGCCTCGCCCGCCGAGTAGTCCGGCACCGGGTCCGACCGGCTGCACTCTGCGGGCGCCGGCTGGTGAGCTCTGTAACCTGCCACTCTGGGCCGGGCCGTGTCAAGGTCAGGGTCACGGCCGCAGCAGACCGCACCGCCGACCCAGTGCGGACGAACAGCTGATCGCAAGGCGGTCAGCTGATCACCGTCAACAAAGCACCGCGCCGAAACGTGGCAGGGCCGAGCGTGCCGTGCAGGACAGGGATCCCAGCACCGAGCCGACGACGGGCCCGACAGACCAGCTCTCACCGATACAGTGAGTAGCGTCGCCTCAATCACGCTCACAAGCACAGAAGCTTCACCACTCACACGGGGTGGAAGAAGGCTGGTATCGCTCGCACGGTAAGGAAGGTGAGCGGCCCGCGCGCGTCGCACGTCCGACCGCGGCGCCGTGATCAGTCTCCTCGGCCGTAGGCGGCCGAGGAGACTGATCAGTCGACTCAGTCAGCTGGGGTCACGGCCGGCGTCCGTAGGCGGAAGAGGAGAGTGATCAGTCGACTCAGTCAGCTGGGGTCACGGCCGGCGTCCGTAGGCGGCAGAGGAGACTGATCAGTCGACTCAGTCAGCTGGGGTCACGGCCGGCGTCCGTAGGCAGCTGAGGAGACTGATCAGTCGACTCAGTCAGCTGAGGTCACGGCCGGCGTCCGTAGGCGGCCGAGGAGACTGATCAGTCGACTCAGTCAGCTGAGGTCACGGCCGGCGTCGGTAGGCGGCCGAGGAGACTGATCAGTCGACTCAGTCAGCTGGGGTCACGGCCGGCGTCCGCCGCTGCCTGAGAGCTCCGTCGCAGAGCCACCGCTGAGTCCCCTGCGGCGTGCGAACTGTATACCCGGTAGACGAGCCCGAACTCAGTTATCTCCGGACTCAGTTATCAGCGGAGTGACACGGAATCCAGCCGGGCCGCTGCAGCCGCTCCCCGCACCGGAAAATAATGCATACATCTCCATCGAATTTCCCGGCCGGCAGCCCGGTCACGGACATTCCATCAATTGCGCCGGCGGGTTTTAACTGATGTATTTTCTGATACAAATGCGTACAGCATTTCCGAAACGTTGAGTAAGCTGTAAGGGCGGTTTGTGGGTTACGCAACGATATATACCTATACAAACAAAGTATTGTTCACGTCGAAACCAGTAGAAATGCCCTGGCAGGGTCTGAATCTGGGCCGAGTAAGTTACAGTTAAATAATAATACAATTAATAATACAGTAAATTAAATAGCCAATTAATTAAGTTAATTCATTAGTTAAGTATTTCATAACAAAGATACAAATAGAGATTTGTAAACCATTCTAAGTAAATTCGAAGGGGATATTGTTTGCGAATTTAATTGGTCACGTTGATTTTGTTTCTTTTTCAACCTTATACTTATTTAATTGTTATTTAGCACGCTTTGCAATGGAAAGGCTGCCGACGATCTTAAAAGGAATGTTTCACGTTTCTGAAAGTTGTCAAATATACGCTAGTTGTTGCTTAAAAAACGGCTAAGTTTTGGGGAAAATTACCTTAGTATTTTGGACATTTCAATAACAGCCATAGATAAAGGCGATCTCATTTTAAAACAAATACAAAGGTGAAACATTCCCTTTAACCCTCGCCCGGGTAGATTTAGGTGGATTCCCCCCCCCCCCCCTCGTTTTTTTTCTTCTGGAATAACTCGCGTAATTTGCAACCGATTGCGATGAAACTTTCAGTACCCTACTTTTGAATAAACAAAATCCACATACTCTGAAAATTTTAATTTCTAACCCACATGACCCGTGACCTATGACCTGTTTATCAAGGTCATGTCAGGCGCAACTGGCGTCCCGTATAGTATCAATGCTTGTGACTTGTGCAGTTTCCGAGTGTTTGTTGTTCAGGAGCATATGCATAGGTGTTTCCAGGTGACAGTTGTGGTTTCCACTGATATTGTGACCTCGATTGACTTTTTCAGAGATCAGCTGAGGTCATTGACCTCCAATGACCTCAGATTACTTTTTTGGGCTTCTGGTGGTTTCTATGACATTTTGTCACGCTGATTTCGAATTTGGGATCCATTTTACATAATGATATGTTCCACTGGGGGCATGCGCTTCCACAGGTCAACCGAGGTCACTGACCTCAGATGACCTGACTTGATCTTTTTGGAATTTGGCAGCTTTTATAACATTTTGTGACGCTGATTACGAATTTGGCACCCATTAAGCATTATGATATGCTCATTCACGATTCTAGCTCGATAAAACTCAATGTATACGCATTTACAATTTTGATGACTTGTCGGTCATTGACATGACCTCAGAGGTCACTGAATGACTCAATACCTTAAAATCGGATATCAACGGTTTGCTCTGGTCACCAGCAACACGCTTTTTTTAATCGAGGCTCTAGCTCAATTAGGGGCGAAACGTTAAGGGGTCGTCCAGCCCCCCCCCCCCCCCCCCCCCCTACCCGAACACGTAATGATTTTGCCCTACCCGAGCGAGGGTTAAAGGGAAATAATGACCCCCCTCCCCCCCAAAAAAAATCGAGTTATCACTTGAAATCGACAGACGAGACCAAAACATATTGGAAATTGATCACATTTGGTATATAAACATTCCTACTGCAAGATATTTCAAGTTAAATTGATAAGCGATCCACGCTTATAGTGGCCGGTACTCTCAAGCAAGGTTACTATAACAAAAGGTTAGGCAGATCATAGGTCACTGATTCTGAAGCAGAGGTGAAAAAATGTTCCGACGCGCCAACGCACGTTGGTGTCAGTTGATTCGGTACCGCCGTACCGTGAGTTAGCAAAACGCTGTTAAAGACACATCCCAAACTAAAGATGTGATTGGCGCAAAAATATGAGAGGACCTCAGTCATCTTCAATGCGGCTCAGCATTAGAATATCAGCGTAAAACATCAAACATACGCTGTCCAAAATAGCTTGTTTTGATTTAGTGGCAGCGTTCCTCAAGCCAGCGGTGAAAAAAAATCGGCGACACCGCCACTGTCCCATGACTAGCGTAACCCGCGTCGTAGTTATGTCGGTGAGACAGGTGAGACAGCGACATTGTGGCGCTGTTTGTGCCACACTGTAAAAAAATATTAACAAGCTCCTCGTTAAATGATTCCCAACGCTAAATTGCGGAGCTACAGGCTATGTTTCACACAGGCCCCTGCCTGCCATGCTGAGCAGTTGCCTCGTTGCCGGCTCGTTCAGCACTCGTCAACTAAATCCTACCAGGCAGCGGCTTGTTCCTGGCGTGTCCGATGAGCATTGCCAGTCTTTTTAACTTGTTGAATGAGCAGGCTCCGTGTTCAGGCGTGTTTATTTACCACCCAGCTAGTGAGTAAATGACCTCAAAACAAGGGTGAAATGAGGGAGGCTAGTTAACTGACAAGGGTTATAATGAGTCTATGGCTCGTCCTGGAAAGCTAACCATGTCGAAACAAGGGGAAAACACGGAGGCTACTGAACCAATTTGTTTTCGTAATGAGTCTACGGCTCGTTCTGGAACACGCTCTGGAATGTCACTGCTATTCCTACCAGCCAATAGCAGGCTTCTACTACGTCCGTCATCCGATGACCCGCGCATTCGTCCGCATCGTCAGACAACACCAAACAACATAAACATTGCGGAAAACGGAATTTTATTAACCGAAACTGGTTGCACAGCGCGTGTGCGCGTAAAAGGGCAGAGCACCACGGGGCCCCCCGTTAACGTGAGGCGAGTGAACACTGCTGGGCTGCGACTTTCCCCGTGTTCCCACGACTGAGCAGGCAAATCACAGCTTAGCAGGCAAATCACGGCTGAGCAGGCAAATCACGACTGAGCAGGCACCTCACGACTGAGCAGGCAAATCACAACTGAGCAGGCAAATCACGACTGAGCAGGCAAATCACGACTGAGCAGGCACCTCACGACTGAGCAGGCACCTCACGACTGAGCAGGCACCTCACGACTGAGCAGGCACCTCCGACTGAGCAGGAACCTCAGTCGTGGCTGTTTTACAAAGTGCGTAAAAAGTTCAGCACCGCGGGCTTCAGTGCTGGCCCGCCGTTTACTCAGAGTACTTCCCGGTACATGAAAACGCACAGGTTCCTGGGGTTGCGCGCCGGGAACTTTATGTTCAATACCGGGAAGGTCGCAGCCCAGCAGCAGATCGCCGCTTCGAGCGATGCCCCAGGCAGGGCGATGACAAGCTCCTCCAGCCTGATGCGGTAGTTCTTGCCTTCCTCGTCCATGCTCACCTCGCAGTACTTCATGCCGGCAGGCCTGGCAGAAAGTTCATCGAACCTGCATTCGATGTTGGCGCATTGCTCCCGGACACAGGTCTCAGCTGAAAGGGGTACACAAAGATCAGTTCGCAGAATGCATATTGCATCGTTCGGACGGGAAAAAGACCCTGCCCACGAAGTCATTATCGATCGCATTATCGCTCGCTCGCATAATGATCATCTGCTCAGATCGAATTAGCGTGCGGAGTCGGACTCGGAGGTCTCGGCCAGTCAGTCGGAAAAATGTTGCCGACTCCGAATCCGACTGTCAGTTATGGGCACGGTTCGTTGGAGGAAGGGTTCGGAGGGGTCAAACTACGGGAGATGCACCATTTGAAAGCTGAGCTCACGCGGAATTCAGCGATGTAAATTGTTCCCAAATCCATCGAGCGCCTTTTTTTGTCGACATTTTGTCCGAAATCGCGCCTTTTTCGTTTGGCCAGGGCTATCGCGATGGTATGGCGAAAATGCAGACCAATGGCATGTCTACACGATTCGTCATGCTCTGCACGTCAATGTCTCATAGAATGCAAAGCCATATTAGTTGGTTTGGTTGGTTGCACGGCTGCATCAAAGCCAAGCGCTCCCGGTGTCGGCACTACGGCGCACTCCCGCCGCACACAGAATCGTACCATGTCGCGAGGTGCGATTCTGCGCACGCGCAGAATCGCCCCTCGCGACACGGCTTACGGAGCGGGCTATCGGCCAGTCACGGACAAACGGTGCATCGCATGTTGAAAAACCTAGCTCTGTCCTAGCTATCCAAGGAGATCGTGACAAATTTCCAGCCACCTCCGATCGTTACAAATGGTACTTTTGGACATTTGTATGCACCATATTTGCCTAACGTAGCCTCTGACCGGGACTGGGCGCCGGCCCGGATTGGCCAGCTTCGAGTCTGTACACGATGTGACGTCAGAGGCCATGGCGCGGCCGCGAGTTTCCGAAGTCCCACACTATTCAGATATCTGGCCTCCTATTGGTGTGGAATGACGTCACCTTAACGTGACGTCATTCCCTGGCAATGACGGGCCAATGACAGCGCTCTTCCAAGGTCACCATAACGCTACGTTCTCCTAACGGTAATAATTGACACCACTGGCGGATCCAGGGGGGGGGGGCATTTAGGGCGGCCGCCCCCCCCCCCCCCAAGTCCAAAGTGGCCTGTTTGGCCCCCCACCCCAAAAGGTTCACTCAAAAAGTGATCGTTAATGACTAAACGATACCTTATTTTTTATCTTTGTGATAAAAGTAATTATTTGGTGAAAAAATATGGAAGTAATTTGGTAGCAATCGACATAGGCAAAAGAAACATTAGTGGCGCAAGACACAATCCGAAGGCTAGGACATATATAAGCGTTGTCTGAAGCACGGTAAATACAAGGCCATATATAGGAGGTAGAGTCATCCGGCGATTATGTGTGATCAGACGTCAGAGCGTGACGTCATGTGGATCCATCGGCCTCCTCCGCCATTGCAGTTAATGCTATTTCGGGAGAAATAAATATCATCTAACTCGGAAAGTAAAATGTTACGAAAAAGGAAAAGACAGCGTTGAAAAGCTCAAAACAAGGCAAATATAAATCTTCTGGATCATTTTAGGCTCAGATCAATATTGAGGTCACTAGAGGTCATCAAAGGTCAGGGCCTTGTTTACGGTCCCTCTGCGGTTCGGCGGTCACCAGCTGAGGCTCTAAGCCCCGCCCCTTCGATGAAATTTTGATTTGACCTAAACCACATGGAATTTGTATGAATCGACGTGTTCTGACGAGGCGAACACGATGACATCAAAATCATTGCTGTATCTATATTTGTCAAAAAGTTATTTGCGAAAAACAGTTTTAACCGACTGCAGACGACATGCGCCAGAATTGACTACTGGGGTGACGTCATAAGTAGAAGTGGACACGTTACGGAGATAGGGATGACACCCCCCTGGGTAAATATAATACTTCTGAAGGTAAGTTTGGCCATGTGCGTCAAGTTAGCGTCGTATTCGTATTCGTTTTCAGCATCGAGTTCCGATTTTCCCCAAACTTAGCATATGGGTAGATCTCATCGAGTTATGCACGAATATGCACTCCGTTTTGACCTAGGACAAATGGTTTGACCTCCAGAGGTCACTGAAATGTCATCGCACGGGGTACCCTCTAATTGTTTCGTTTACCGTCCGATTTAATCGCAACGGGGCTCAAGCGACTCGCCGGCACCCCAGCTTGCGTCAGAAAAAAAAACACAAAAAATCACCTAGAGGTCAAAGGTCCAGGTCACGGGGACGAATACGAGATTTTAAGCTTCGATACCAGTTTGTGTACCCGATAGTGTTTACGTTTACCGTCCGATTTGCTCGCAATGGGCAAAAAGGGACTCGCCGGCACGTTAGCCTGCGTCAGGAAAAACAAAAAGTCATCCAGAGGTCAAAGGTCAAGGTCACGGGGACGAATACGAGATTTTAAGCTTCGGTACCAGCATGGTGTACCCTCTAGTTTTTTCGTTTACCGTCCGATTTGCTCGCAATGGGCAAAAAGGGACTCGACGACACCCCACCTTACGTCAGGAAAAAAAAAATCACCTATAGGTAAAAGGTCAAGGTCACTGGGACGAATACGAGATTTTAAGCTTCGGTACCAGATTGTGTACCCTCTAGTTTTTTTCGTTTACCGTCCGATTTGCTCGCAATGGGCACAAAGGGACTCGCCGGCACGTTAGCTTGCGTCAGGAAAAACAAAAAGTCATCCAGATGTCAAAGGTCAAGGTCACGGGGACGAATACGAGATTCTAAGCTTCGGTACCAGCTTGTGTACCCTCTACTTTTTTCGTTTACCGTCTGATTTGCTCGCAATAGGCAAAAAGAGATTCGCCGGCACCCCAGCTTGCGTCAGGAAAAACAAAACATCACCTAAAGGTCTAGGTCACGGGGACGAATACGAGATTTTAAGCTTCGGTACCAGCTTGTGTACCCTCTAGTTTTTTCGAGATTGTAAGCTCCGGTACCGAAGCATAACATCTCGTATTCGTCCCCGTGACCTTGACCTTTGACCTCTAGGTGATGTTTTGTTTTTCCTGACGCAAGCTAACGTGCCGGCGAGTCCCTTTTTGCCCATTGCGAGAAAATCGGACGGTAAAAGAAAAAAACTAGAGGGTTCACAAGCTGGTACCGAAGCTTAAAATATCGTATTCGTCCCCGTGACCTTGACCTTTGACCTCTAGGTGATGTTTTGTTTTTCCTGACGCAAGCTAAGGTGCCGGCGAGTCCCTTTTTGCCCATTGCGAGCAAATCGGACGGTAAACGAAAAAAACTAGCGGGTACACCATGCTGGTACCGAAGCTTAGAATGTCGTATTTGTCCCCGTGACCATGACCTTTGACATCTGGATGATGTTTTGTTTTACCTGACGCAAGCTGGGGTGCCAACGAGTCCCTTTTTGCCCATTGCAAGCAAATCGGACGGTATACGAAAAAAAATAGAGGGTACACAAGCTGGTACCGAAGCTTAAAATCTCGTATTCGTCCCCGTGACCTTGACCTTTGACCTCTATGTGATTTTTAGTTTTTCCTGACGCAAGCTAGGGTGCCAGCGAGTCCTTTTTTCCATTGCAAGCAGATCAGACGGTAAACAAAAAAAACTAGAGGGTACACAAGCTGGTACCGAAGCTTAAAATTTCGTATTCGTCCCCGTGACCTTGACCTTTGACCTCTAGGTGATGTTCTATTTTTCCTGACGCAAGCTGGGGTGCCGTCGAGTCCCTTTTTGCCCATTGCAAGCAAATCGGACGGTAAACAAAAAACTAGAGGGTACACAAGCTGGTACCGAAGCTTAAAATCTCGTATTCGTCACCGTGACCTTGGCCTTTGACCTCTAGGTGATGTTTCCTTTTTCCTGACGCAGGCTGGGGTGCCGTCGAGTCCCTTTTTGACCATTGCAAGCAAATCGGACGGTAAACTAAAAAACTAGAGTGTACACCATGCTGGTACCGAAGCTTAGAATTTCGTATTCGTCCCCGTGACCTTGACCTTTGACCTCTAAGTGATGTTTTTTTCCTGACGCAAGTTAAGGTGCCGGCGAGTCCCTTTTTTCCCATTGCGAGCAAATCGGACGGTAAACGAAAAACTAGAGGCTACATACACCATGCTGGTACCGAAGCTTAGAATTTCGTATTCGTCCCCGTGACCTTGACCTTTGACCTCTGGATGACTTTGTGTTTTTCCTGACGCAAGCTAACGTGCCGGCGAGTTCCTTTTTGCCCATTGCGAGCAAATCGGATTGTAAACTAAAAAAAACTAGAGGGTACACCATGCTGGTACCGAAGCTTAGAATCTTGTATTCGACCCCGTGACCTTTACCTTTGACCTCTAGGTGATGTTTTGTATTTCCTGACGCAAGCTGGGGTGCCGTCGAGTCCCTTTTTGCCAATTGCAAGCAAATCGGACGGTAAACTAAAAAACTAGAGGGTACACAAGCTGGTACCGAAGCTTAAAATCTCGTATTCGTCCCCGTGACCTTGCCCTTTGACCTCTATGTATTTTTTTGTTTTTCCTGACGCAAGCTAGGGTGCCAGCGAGTCCCTTTTTTCAATTGCGAGCAGATCGGACAGTAAACGAAAAAACTAGAGGGTACACAAGCTGGTACCGAAGCTTAAAATCTCGTATTCGTCCCCGTGACCTTGACCTTTGACCTCTAGGTGATTTTTTATTATTCGTGACGCAAGGTGGGGTGCCGGCGAGTCCTTTTTTCCCATTGTGAGCAAATCGGACGGTACACGAAAGAACTAGAAGGTACACAAGCTGGTACCGAAGCTTAAAATCTCGTATTCGTCCCCGTGACCTTGACCTTGGACCTCTAGGCAATTTTTTGTTTTTCCTGACGCAAGGTGGGGTGCCGGCGAGTCGCTTTTTGTCCATTGCGAGCAAATGGGACGGTAAACCAAAAAACTAGAGGGTACACCATGCTGGTACCGAAGCTTAGAATCTCGTATACGTCCCCGTGACTTTTACCTTTGACCTCTAGGTGATGTTTTGTTTTACCTGACGCAAGCTGGGGTGCCGTGGAGTCCCTTTTTGCCCATTGCAAGCAAATCGGAAGGTAAACTAACAAACTAAAGGGTACTCAAGCTGGTCCCGAAGCTTAAAATCTCGTATTCGTCCCCGTGACCTTGACCTTTGACCTCTATGTGATTTTTTTTCTGACGCAAGCTAAGGTGCCGGCGAGTCCATTTTTGTCCATTGCGAGCAAATGGGACGGTAAACCAAAAAACTAGAGGGTACACCATGCTGGTACCGAAGCTTATAATCTCGTATTCGTCCCCGTGACCTTGACCTTTGACCTCTGGATGACTTTTTGTTTTTCCTGACGCAAGCTAACGTGCCGTCGAGTTCCTTTTTGCCCATTGCGAGCAAATCGGATTGTAAACTAAAAAACTAGAGGGTACACCATTCTGGTACCGAAGCTTAGAATCTCGTATTCGTCCCTGTGACTCTTACCTTTGACCTCTAGGTGATGTTTTGTTTTACCTGACGCAAGCTGGGGTGCCGTCGAGTCCCTTTTTGCCAATTGCAAGCAAATCGGACGGTAAACTAAAAAACTAGAGGGTACACAAGCTGGTACCGAAGCTTAAAATCTCGTATTCGTCCCCGTGACCTTGACCTTTGACCTCTATGTAATTTTGTGTTTTTCCTGACGCAAGCTAGGGTGCCAGCGAGTCCCTTTTTTCCATTGCGAGCAGATCGGACGGTAAACGAAAAACTAGAGGGTACACAAGCTGGTACCGAAGCTTAGAATCTCGTATTCGTCCCTGTGTGTGACGATCTCCAAGTGACCACCTCCTTCTGTTTGTTTTGCAGTGCATGGCACAGCTTGCATGTAAATGTTGCGAAGCCGCTTGACCGCATGCCTAGCTTGGTGCATGTCAGCAAGGACTGAGTTCACCACCACCGTCAGAGGGATATACTTCTGGTGGGTTATCAGCTTATCAGGTTGTGTTGTGATGTAAGATGTTTGGTGGGTTGTCTGTTTGTGCATTCTGATTGTGCAAGGTATTCACTTGCTCACAGTCTTATCAGTTATTTCGGTTGCACACTCACGATATTATTGCCTTGCTTTCTGTTTATGGCCGGTGCTGGCGTGTGGTTGCTTGCATGTCTTTGGTCCACGCATGCATGTCATGGTTTGGCCTCAGCTGACAGGATGCTTGCATGTGTCTTTTCAGAAACCGCTAACTTTGACGTATCTTTATTCCTTTTACTCTCTTTTCCATTATGTTTATCGTTGCCTATTATCCCATCCACACTCAGTTTAATACAAGGTTTGGAACAGAAGAAGCGCGTGTAAGAAGCTCGACTGAACGGTGAACGGTGGTGACAGTTTCAGAAGTATTCACTGCAGTTTGTGAAAATGGAACCAGACCAGTTAGAGATGAAGCCTGAAGAGAAGTTGAAAATGTTGAAGAACAGTCGAGCAAGGAAGTTGGGCACTCTAACACGAACAAGAAGGCGAGCATTCATCATCATAGAAGCCAAGGGAAGTCGCACACAACTGGGTGAGATCCTCAAGGATCTTGATGTTGCACTGGATGTTGTGCAAGAGGTGCACGACCAGTACACTGCTCTACTGACAGCAGAAGAAGAGGTGAAGGTAGCTGAGACATACATCGAGGATGTTGAGAGGCAGCATTCAGAAGCGGTGGAAAGAATCCGAGAGCACCTGGAAGCCAGGAAAGATGAAGCTCCATCTATCGTTTCAGGAAGGTCTACCATCGCAACAAAGTCTAGAAGCTCCGCTAGCCCAGAGGAAACCAAAGCAAGAGAAGCAGAAATCCAGAAGCGTCTGAAGGAACTAGAACTCAAGAAGACGCAAGAGCGACTTGAGCTAGAGGCACAAGAGCAGGAGATGGCAAGAAGACGAAGACTACTTGAAGCGACAGATGCTCTTGAACTGGCAAAACTGGAAGCAAGCCTGCAGAAAGCAGCGCTAGATGACTTGCAGTGGGAACGTCGAGATGATTTTGCTGAAAACCAGTGCTCTGAAGAGAGGACTGGCTCAGAAGAGAAAGAGGAAAGCAGACCCCTGAAACCTGACCAACCAAGAGGAGCACATCAACACAGTGCAGTCTTCAGCAAGAGCATCCCAAAAGTGAAGCTCCCACAGTTCAGCGGGAACTCCCTGGAATGGCCTCAGTGGTTTGGTCTCTTCCAAGCTCTGGTAGATTCTCAGCCGAGTCTGTCGAGCACGGAAAAGATGGTTCACTTGCAGGCGGCAGTCACCGGTTTGGCACAGAAGTCAATTGCCGGATTCATGTACAATCCTGACCTGTATCAAGACGCATTGGGTGCGCTGAAGCAGAGATTTGGAAGGGAAAAGGATGTGGTTCGAGCTCACCTGAACGCACTGTTCAGCGCACCACGACCGAGTGCCTTCAATGCCTCAGCTCTGGAGGACTTCCACGCGACTGTGAACTGTACTGTGACAGTGTTGCAAAGCCTGCACTATGAGGGAGACCTGCACAGTCATGAGAACCTGCAGAGAGTCGTCGAGAAGCTGCCGCCAGACCTCCGACATGAGTGGAGCAGGTATGAGATCGAGCATGAGAGCGGTGCTCTCTCTCTGGCTTCATTCGGCACCTGGCTGGGCGGGCAGGTGAGGATAGCGTTGAACTGTGTGTCATCTTCTACTACTGCTGAGCGTCGTCCAGCTATGAAGCGTGCAGCCTTGCTGACAACTGGTGCGGGGCAGGATGTGTGCAGTTGTTGTGGAGAGGCTCATCACCTGGTGGAGTGCAGTACATTCCTCAGCTGGTCTATCGACACGAGGGCCCAGTTCGTAGCACGCCAGAGTCTGTGCTTTGTCTGTCTGCAGTATGGCCATCAGATCCGCAACTGTAGGTACGCCAGGCCATGTGGAAGGAACGGATGCGTGATGAGACATCACGAACTCTTGCATGGAAGCAAGCGGGTGGTTCGAGGATCAGCGTCGCCATGGGATGTTCAGCAACCAGCTCGAAGAACAGAAGACTCACAACAGCCAGAACGGCTGGACAGCTCGATGAAGCGCACTGTGACATCCACGTCCTTCCCTCGTCCAGCTGACAGCGTGACGTTGTTGCAGATAGTTCAGGTGCGCATCCATGGAGAGGGCAGTCTCTGTCAAGACGTCTACGCTCTACTGGACCCAGGTTCGCAGACATCACTCTGCACTGCTGACGTACTGACGTCCCTCAACATAACAGGCGTCCCAAGCAGTCTCTGTCTCCAAAACGTCGAGGGAAGTGGAGTCCCGCAGAGCTCCCAGAGAGTGAGACTGACAGTGAGTCCAGGATGTGACATGAACAGCCATTCGATCATCGAGGTGCCTGAAGCGTTTTCAGTTCCCATGATCAATGTGAACCCACCGTATATCAGTGCGGAGCAGAAGGCCCAGTGGAAGCATGTTTCGAACCTAAACATCCCTGACTACAAGAATGTCGAGATCAAGTTGCTTCTCGGAGCCAACGTGTTGGAAGCCATTCTGCAAGAAGAAGCTCGCGTCGGTGGACCTGGCCAACCAGCGGCTGTCAAGACGGCATTCGGGTGGACTTTGACTGGGACAATCAGAGGGCTGGTTCCAGGAAGACACCGTGAAGTGATGTTCATCCGGAAGAGTGCAGTGGACCAGGAGCTGACGACTGCAGTCGAAGAATGGTGGACGACGGAGTCGTTTGGAGTCAAAGTAAACCGTCAATCTCCCAAGTCACAGGAAGATGCGAGAGCAGAACGGATCATGGAGGACACGACTAGGCTGGTGGACGGAAGATACGAGACCGGACTTCTTTGGAGAAGAGATGACGTGCAGTTTCCGGACAATCGCGCCATGGCAGTCAAGCGACTGGAAAACCTGGAGAAGGGACTCATGCGCCAGCCTGAGAAAGCAAACAAGTACCAGAAAATCATCCAAGGATATCTGGATCTGGGTTTCGCTCGGAAGCTCACCAGCGAAGAGTTGATGCAGTATAGTCCCCGCCGATGGTTTTTACCACACCATGGAATCAGTAACTTAAACAAGCCTGGCAAACTGAGGCTTGTGTTTGACGCCGCCGCAAGCTATGGAGGAACTTCTCTGAACTCCGAGCTGCTCACTGGACCGGACATGCTGCTGAGCCTACCAGGCGTGCTGCTAAGGTTTCGTGAGGAAAGCATCGCACTGGTGGGTGACGTAGAACAGATGTATCACCAGGTGCGCGTGATCTCCGAGGACCAGGCATCTCTCAGTTTCCTGTGGAGGGAAATGCAGCAGGACAGACCACCAGATACCTACAACATGCTAGTGACAATCTTCGGGGCAAAGTGTAGCCCAGCATCAGCAAACTACGCCCTGCGCAAGACGGCTTCTGATCATGAGGAAGATTCGGATAACTCCAGGAGAGCGGCTGACGCAGTTCGCCGAAACTTCTATATGGACGACTTCTTGAAGACCGAAAAATATGTAGAAGACGCCAAAGCCGTGCGAAGAGAAGTGACTGACTTGGTCGCCAAGGGTGGGTTTCGCCTCACGAAGTGGAGAAGTAACTCGGAAGAAGTTCTGCTGGACATCCCTGAGAAGGAGCGCGTCTACGAGGGTACCCTGAGAAAGACGGAGAGCGTACTGGGGTGTCCTTGGAACCCAGAAGTTGACAGTTTGGGCGTCCGCTCGTTTGATGCTGGGACTGTCGGCACGAAGCGTGGGGTTGTTCGAGCTGTCGCGCGGTTGTTCGATCCGCTTGGATTAGCAGCGCCGTATGCGCTTCAAGCAAAGCTGCTTGTGCAGAAGCTGTGGGCTAAGGGCTATGGTTGGGACGAAGAGCTGAGAGACAGTGAGCTGAGAAGTTTGCTGGACTGGGTCGACGAACTCTGTCAGTTGAAGAAGTTGGCCGTGCCGCGATGGCTGGGAGGAAGTGCTGATGTCAGTGATCAGCGCCACGAGATGCACGTGTTCTGTGACGCGTCTGAGTCAGCTTTCGGTGCTGTAGTGTACCTCAAGACGACGAAAGGCGAAGAGTACAACGTGACGTTCATCGCGGCCAAGACCCGAGTGGCACCATTGAGGCAGATTTCAATCGTAAGACTGGAGCTCCAAGGAGCAGTGATGGCATCGCGACTGGCAGCAGCCATCCGTGAAGAGCTGACCTACGAGATCCACAGGGTAGTCTTCTGGACTGATAGCAACGTGGTGCTGCAGTACCTGAACAACGAGAGTCGCAGATTCCACACCTTTGTGGCGAACCGAGTGGCGGAAATTCGGGAGACGTCCAAGGTGGAGCAGTGGCACCATGTGCCAGGAGAGCAGAACCCAGCGGACGCCTGCTCCCGTGGTCTCTCAGTCACGGAACTGACGGCAGAGATTGAGTGGCTGGGTGGCCCGGAGTTCTTGAAGCACGACGAAGACAAGTGGCCATGTCAAAGTGAACCAGATGTGATGAGTTCAACCGATCCTGAAGTTCGTGTCTCCTGTGTAACAGCGATCGAGAGTCAGGCTGAGACAAGTCTTCCTGATCCATCAAGATTTTCGTCATGGCTGAAGTTGAAGAGAGTTGTGGCGTGGATGACGCGGTTCGTGCGAAACCTTGCCGCAAGGGTCCGACCAGAGCGTTACGAGACGACAAGTGGCCCTCTTTCAGCGTCAGAACTTGAAAGAGCAGAAACAGTGATTCTGCGAGATGTACAAGGACGGCACTTCCAGAGCGAGATTCGCACGCTACAGACGGGTGAGACCGATATCAAATCCAACCGCTTACAGCATGTGACTCCATTCTTAGACAGCGAGGGTGTCCTCCGCGTGGGCGGACGCCTGGACAACGCACCACTGGCGTATGCAAGCAAGCACCCAGCGATTCTACCTGCAGACGGTCAAGTTTCTCGGCTGGTCATCACGGATGCACATCAGCAGGTGCTTCATTCTGGTTTGGAGCGAACGCTGACTGAGGTGCGTTCACGTTTCTGGCTGTGCCGAGGAAGATCTCTGGTGAAGCACGTGCTCCATGAGTGCGTGTTCTGTAGACGTAGGCGATGCAGCCCTCAGGTGCCACGGATGGCGGATCTTCCAGATGCTCGGTTCGACGACGCGCGTGCATTCAGCACAGTGGGAGTAGATTACTTTGGTCCGATGCTAGTCAGGAGATTGCGAACGACAGAAAAACGTTATGGAGTCCTCTTCACGTGTCTAGCCACGAGGGCTATACATCTTGAACTGGCGCATAGTCTGGATACCGACAGCTTTCTGTTGGCGCTGCGTCGCTTTGTGTCAAGAAGAGGGCGGCCCAAAGCGTTGTACTCAGACAACGGAAGCAACTTCGTTGGAGCGGAACGCCAACTGAGTGAATCTCTCGCAGAGTGGGATCAGACCAAGATCGTGGACGAGCTCAGTCAGAAAGGCATGGAATGGCACTTCATACCTCCAGGAGCCCCTCACATGGGTGGCGTTTGGGAGAGGCTCGTAGGCAGCGTGAAGAGAGCGCTGAAGACCGTGGTGGGAGAAAGCTGCCTGACTGATGAGGTGCTGCACACTCTACTCATTGAGGTCGAATCAATGCTGAATGGGCGTCCCTTGACGTATGTCAGCTCAGATGGGAGAGACCCAGAACCTCTGACGCCCAATCATCTACTCCTCGGGTGTGCAAACGCCAACTTGTCTCCAGGGAAGTTCTACGACAAGGAAGTGAATAGCAGGAAGCAATGGAGACAGGCCCAGACTCTGGCTGACCAATTTTGGAAGAGGTGGCGAAGCGAATATCTTCCATCAGTTCTCACTAGACCCAAGTGGCAGAAAGAAAGGAGAAACCTGCAAGTGGGAGATGTAGTGTTGATGATCGAAGATAGTACCCCACGAGGATTCTGGCCACTGGCAAGAATCACGGAAGTCTTCCCCGGGAGCGACGGTCGAGTGCGCTCTGTCAAAGTAAAGACAACCACAGGTGCTGTCTATCACCGGCCGACGGCGAAGGTGTGTCTGTTAGAGGAATCACCTGACTGAAGAAAACGATCAGTGAGTGTGTCCTTCTCCTTGCATGGCCTGCCTGCACCTATCCATTCATGCCTGTCCTTACCTTTGGAGCAGAGGATGAGGCGGCCAGGCTGTGAGCTGCCTTAGGTGGAGGAGCGGCGTCATCCCGAAGCTGGAGCTGTTGCTGCGACGGGAGAGGCTACATCTGCTGTACCTGCCTGAAGCTGACGAACGGCGTCCTTCCGGATCTGGGGTTGGTGCTGGCTGCTGCAACGGTGGAGGTCACATCCGCTGTATCTGCTGTAGGCGCCGGAGGAGGAGGAGGAGACGGTGCGTTGCTGATCTATCGCTGCTGCTCAATGCAGCGACTGCGTCACAGACAGGACTGTGATGATACGGTGGCTGAATGATCCGCAGCGAAAGTGATCACCACAGTGTGACATTGTAGATACGGATGTATTTATTATGTGGCTTATGCGCGGGCTAGCCAGCGGGAAGTGCGTGCGCGGTGTGCAGCGTTGCGATCGGTCGGTGGCACGCGATTGTTGATGCTTATGCCATAAGCGAGTTGTGTACGCTGGCGCGAACACGGTGGGGAGGATGTGACGATCTCCAAGTGACCACCTCCTTCTGTTTGTTTTGCAGTGCATGGCACAGCTTGCATGTAAATGTTGCGAAGCCGCTTGACCGCATGCCTAGCTTGGTGCATGTCAGCAAGGACTGAGTTCACCACCACCGTCAGAGGGATATACTTCTGGTGGGTTATCAGCTTATCAGGTTGTGTTGTGATGTAAGATGTTTGGTGGGTTGTCTGTTTGTGCATTCTGATTGTGCAAGGTATTCACTTGCTCACAGTCTTATCAGTTATTTCGGTTGCACACTCACGATATTATTGCCTTGCTTTCTGTTTATGGCCGGTGCTGGCGTGTGGTTGCTTGCATGTCTTTGGTCCACGCATGCATGTCATGGTTTGGCCTCAGCTGACAGGATGCTTGCATGTGTCTTTTCAGAAACCGCTAACTTTGACGTATCTTTATTCCTTTTACTCTCTTTTCCATTATGTTTATCGTTGCCTATTATCCCATCCACACTCAGTTTAATACAAGGTTTGGAACAGAAGAAGCGCGTGTAAGAAGCTCGACTGAACGGTGAACGGTGGTGACACCTGTGACCTTGACCTTTGACCTCTAGGTGATTTTTTGTTATTCCTGACGCAAGGTGGGTTGCCGGCGAGTCCCTTTTTTCCCATTGCGAGCAAATTGGACGGTAAACGAAAAAAAACTAGAAGGTACACAAGCTGGTACCGAATCTTAAAATCTCGTATTCGTCCCCGTGACCTTGACCTTGGACCTCTAGGTCATTTTTTGTTTCTCCTGACGCAAGGTGGGGTGCCGGCCAGTCCTTTTTTTCCCATTGCGAGCAAATCGGACGGTAAACGAAACAAACTAGATGGTGCACAAGCTGGTACCGAAGCTTAAAATCTCGTATTCGTCCCCGTGACCTTGACCTTGGACCTCTAGGTGATTTTTTGTTTTTCCTGACGCAAGCTGGGAGCCGTCGAGTCCCTTTTTGCCCATTTCAAGCAAATCGGACGGTAAACTAAAAACTAGAGGGTACACAAGCTGGTACCGAAGCTTAAAATATCGTATTCGTCCCCGTGACCTTGACCTTTGACCTCTATGTGATTTGTTGTCCGAACCCGCGGGGCGGGGGGGGGGGGGGGGGAGGGCAGAATCTTCCCCTCCCTGATTTTCTCAATAACCTGAAAACTATGATAGATATCAACGTAAAACTTTCAGTACCTTATCCTGCATCAAGTCTAAGTCTTCTCACCAACTCTAAATGCAATTGATGTAGTATTTTGGGAGATAATGACGTTTTAATGACGTCATGTCATGCCATTTTTGGTGGAAAAACGATAAATGTTTGGCAAATCGTAGAAATCAGAGTTTTCAAGCAAATTGCAAATAAAACACGCGAAAAGAAGGGAAAGACATTTTCTTCAAAATGGCTCTCGGATTTCCAAATTTTCTTTTTAACCCCAATTTTTTTTTGTGAATTTGAAAAGTGAATTTCTTATGCTCGAATACCAAAATAAAGTAACCGGCCCAAATCCGCGGAAAAAAAAATGGGGGTACCTTTTTGCCACAAAAAGTTGCCCCCCCCCCCCCCCCCCAAACCGACGGCTGGATCCGCCAGTGATTGACACTATATGAGTAATTTATTTAGTTGCTTACCAAGCATGAAATACTTCACATATCGTTCACCCCACCTACACGGTAGGCGGTACCTATACCTGTGTGACAGTAGGTTAAGTAGGTACAGGGGCGTCCCCAAGGGGGTACCCTGGACACCCGCAGGTACTACCGCAGGCTTAGGGGCCCATTTTTACTTTCATTTATGAGTCCCTCGGTCGGCTTCATATGGCTCTCTGTCGACCTCTCTGTTGAGGGTCGACAGAGAGCCCTATGACACAGAGACAGAGACGATCCTCTGTTGACCTGAGAGCCTCCATCGGCCTGAGAGGGCCCTCCGTCGGCCTGAGTGGACCTTCCGTCGGCCTGAGAGGGCCGTACGTCGCCCTGAGAGGGCCCTCCGTCGGCATGAGAGGGCCCTCCGTCGTTCTGAGAGGGCCCTCCGTCGGTTTGAGAGGGCCCTCCGTCGGTTTGAGAGGCCCCTCTGTCGGCCTGAGAGGGTCCTCCGTCGGCCTGAGAGGGTCCTCCGTCGGCCTGAGAGGGTCCTCCGTCGGCCTGAGAGGGTCCTCCGTTGGCCTGAGAGGGCCCTCCGTTGGCCTGAGAGGGCCCTCCGTTGGCCTGAGAGGGCCCTCCGTTGGCCTGAGAGGGCCCTCCGTCGTTCTGAGAGGGCCCTCCGTCGGCCTGAGAGGGCCCTCCGTCGGCCTGAGAGGGCCCTCTGTCGGCCTGAGAGGGCCCTCCGTCGGCCTGAGAGGGCCCTCCGTCGGCCTGAGAGGGCCCTCCGTTGAACTGAGAGGGCCCTCCGTCGGCCTGAGAGGGCCCTCCGTCGGCCTGAGAGGGCCCTCCGTCGGCCTGAGAGGGCCTTCTGTCGGCCTGTCCGTGTCCTACGTCGGCCTGAGAGGGCCCTCTACAGATCGACAGGGCCCTGAATGCTGTAAGAGGGCCCTTTACAGATCGGTAGGGCCATCCAAATGCCGATAGAGGCCCTCTTCAGGTCGGCAAGCCCTATACAAATGCTGGCTGAGGCCCGCAGCAGATTGACAGGGTTCTCAAAAGGTAAAAGGCCAGAGGGGCCCGCTGGCCAGAGGGGTCCGCTGGCCTCCAGGGTGGGGGGGGGGGGCATGGCCCCTGTAGCCCCCCTTGGATACGCCTATGCACCAGGTCAGGTTAAAGTAGAAACATAGTTCATCAGATAGATAGTTACAAAGCGGCGTGTTTGGCCAACTCTTCGCCTAAAATTGTCATTTTTAAGTTTGATGACCAGTGGTGTCTACACTATCTATCTGAGCTCAAAACTGAGTATATCAATGTGAAAGTGCGTTCCAAGAGCTTTTGAGTGTTTTTTTTTTGTTCGGTTTGTTCCTACCTGAAGAAGTTCATATTTGGGGAAAATTTACATTTGATTTCATTTGACCTTGAAGACCAAGTGTCATGCCTAGGGGCATGAAAATTGCACATAATAGAGTTCTCTACAGCCCCCTCCTACCTCCCAAATTTCGTTATTCTAGGTCTTATAGGAGCTGAGATATCAGGGGGCGACTTCCCCCTTCCAGGACGCGTAATTCTCAGACCCCTTCACCTTCCAGTGTGCGTGGTGAACGGAGAATCCACGTGACTGACCTGTTCATTACACATTATCATTAACTTTTTGCATGCTCTCTAATGGCTGTTTGTGCGTTCCGCTACGCCAATCGATTCCGAAGAATTTGAAGGAAAAAAGAGAAAAAGAGCTCGCTAAAATTAGAACACATCAACTATGGACAACACAACGACCGAGTTTATCTTCGCTAACTTAAAAGCCTGTTAATATGGGCGGCCTGCCGTCAACGCAGCGCGGTGACGTCACCCGTTTGAGCCAGATCTGAATAGTGTGGGACTTCGGAAACTCGCGGCGCGGCCGCCGCCGGTCATGACCTGACCCTGACCGGCCAGCCGGTCGGCGGCGACCGCGCTGTGGCATCTGACGTCAAATATGATGTATATGGCAAATATGGTGCATACAATTGTCCAAAAGTACCATTTGTAACGATCGGAGGTGGATGTAAATTTGTCATGCTCTCCTTGGCTAGTGGACAGAGCTAGGTTTTTCAACATGCGATGCACCGTTTGTCTGTGACTGGCCGAGAGCCCGCTCCGTAAGCCGGGCCGGCGGCGCGCAGTGCTCAGTTCGCGTTTCGCGAGGGGCGATTCTGCGTGTGAGGCGCGGGCGGGAGTGCGCCTTAGTGCCGACACCGGGAGCGCTTGGCTTTGATGCAGCCGTTCAACCAACCAAACCATCTTTGCATTCTATGAGACGTTGACGTGCAGTGTCAGAAAAGTGGCCCGTTTCTCCATTTTTCTGAACTTGGAAGTTTTATTCCGTGAAAACTTTGACTGTAGCCGTTTTCACGAAGGATTATTGCGCTGAAAGTTTTGAAAAACTACACAACTTTTACATGCAATTTTTGGCTAGAAATGTCCCTCATAATTTTGTAATATGTTGGTAAGAATAAAATATGTTGACAAAATTGCGGTTTGGTGGTAATAAGCAAGATAAGTATTGATAGAATCTTCCTGAAAGTTTCAGGAAGATTCAGGAAGTTTCAGGAAGATTCTATCAATACTTATCTTCCTTATTACCACCAAACCGCAATTTTGTCAACATATTTTATTCTTACCAACATATTTCAAAATTATGAGGGACATTTCTAGCCAAAAATCGCATGTAAAAGTTGTGTAGTTTTTCAAAACTTTCAGAATCTTTCAGAAACTTTTCAGCGCAATAATCCTTCGTGAAAACGGCTTGTAAAGAATGATTTTTTTTAGTATGCGGGTGCAAATGGCTGACGAGCATACAAAATAGACTGAGACTTGACTTTCCGAACAATGGCCGGAACGTGACAGTGATGCGACACAAATTGTCCCAAAAAATCGTAAGGCGGAACCTCCAAATTCCCGAAATTTCTGCAGTGATTTAGGGAAGGAAACTGGTAGGTACTTTTCCAAAAATTAAACCAAAAACTTTTTAAAACCTCCCAAAAAAGTTTTTGCGTATTCAGGTTACAACCCCGCCACCGATACCATCGTCATCGGGGCCATGGATATTGGATAACCCTGGGACACTACAAACACGCTATGCAAAAGACGGCAGCACATTAGACTGAGACTTGAGTCCAGTTTCCCATATACGCATACGCAACGTACCTTTTTAACATACGACCCAGGAGTCTCGGTCCCCGACTAACGCCAAGACCATATCTGTACAGGAAATACGACTGACGACTCATCAACTTTCCACATCATAATGTATGCACATATTGGTATATATGAAAATAGGTTGTGTAGAAACGCGTATAAAAAATACGCAAAAATTACTGGTATACGCATTACAAATTTGTTCCGCGAACTTCGATCGTGGAACCACTTTTCTAGCACTGTTGACGTGCAGAGCATGACGAATCGGTAGACGTCATTGGTCTACATTTTCGCCATACCATACGCGATAGCCCTGGCCAAACGAAAGAGGCGCGACTTCGGACAAAATGTCAATAAAAAAAGGCGCTCGATGGACTAATTCCGCGTAAGCTCAGCTTTCGAATGGTGCATCTCCCGTAGTTTGACCCCTCTGAACCCTTATAACGAACCGTGTGGGGATTTTTTTAAACAGATAATCTGAAAGCATGTTTTACATGCTTTTATATTCGAAGATTTCATACTGAGCGGTCGGTCGGGAAAATTTCGGGGCAATGTGTTTGTCCGGCTCTCTGCATTTAAGGTGCATTTTAGTGAACGATGACGATGTTAGTGGTGGCGATGATTAAAGAAAGCATGCCCTTTCGACTTGTTTGGTACGGTTCCCTCGCCAACCAATTATTTGCAATCATAAGGTATGTACCACGGTGGGCGAAATAGAACCTGGGAACCTGGTTGATACCTGGAAATAGAACCTGGGGAGGTAAAAGTTCAAAATCGAGGTAATTGAGTGTGTGGGCCATACTTTCTATACAAAGCCTTCGATTGAAACCATTATGACCTAAAGTGTTCTCAAAGGTATAGTACACATACCGCACGAGCTAAATTGATTGTTGGCCAAGGTCAGGTCACTATGCGCAAAAGGTTTAGGTTATATCCATAAAACATGCGTCATTCGATGCATGTTTTATGGATCATTGTAAACGTACAATTCGATAGTGAGTCATTTTACCACCTCATCTCATTTAAGTGGAGTTAATGCCAAGCGCAGGTCAAGGTCAGGCCACAAGGTCAAAATTGTAAATTTATAATATAAATGAAAATGCATTTTGCTTGGACTAGTTTGACCTCAGAAATGCAGTGGTGACGTATATTTGTTCGTAGCTGGTTATTGAAAACCGAAAAAAGCGGATTAAAAATACATCATACTTTAGGAGCCATAAGTCAAAAATGGTGATGTTTTAAAATTTAGCCAGAGGGTCGCCGTCACTGGCCAGAGGGGCGCCGTCACTGGCCAGAGGGGCGCCGTCACTGGCCAGAGGGGCGCCGTCATTGGCCAGAAGGGCGCCGTCACTGGCCAGAGGGTTGCGTCACTGGCCAGAGGGGCGCCGTCACTGGCCAGAGGGGCACGTCACTGGCCAGAGGGGCGCCGTCACTCGCCAGAGGGGCGCCGTCACTGGCCAGAGGGGCGCCGTCACTGGCCAGAGGGGCGCCGTCACTGGCCAGAAGGGCGCAGTCACTGGCCAGAGGGGCCTATTTCCGCGCTTTCGGCGCGGAAATTGGTCTGCTTACGAGGCCCTTCCGCGCCTTCGGCGCGGAGGGGGCGCCCTGCGCCTTCGGTGCAGGGGGGGGCGCCCTCCGCCGCCCCCCTGTGTCCGCCCCTGTCTAAGGTCATCGGAGGTCAGTGACCTCGGTTGACCTGTGAAAGTGCATGAACCCGATGGAACATATACTAATGTAAAATGGACGCCAAATTTGAAATCAGCATCACAAAATGCCCTACAAACTGCTAGAGGCCAACAAAGTTATATCAGCTCATCAGTGGTCACTGTCTTAGTGGAAACCACACGTGTCACCTGTTAACACCTGTGCATATGCTCCTAAACAAACTGATCATGCCCAATAATCTTATACAAGCCTATTATCATGCAACTGAGAGATCATTATATTCAGCACATGCTACATATATTTTACTAATAAATGCAACTGTTTATGGATTGCAATGCTGAAGCCAATGGGGGGAAGCACCTGAAGTGTTATTGGACTCTACAGGATCCAATAGCACTTTTGTTCTTGGATCATACCAAGTTACAAATAAGTCGCATGGTACAATATTTAATGGACTCATGCCTGAAAGATTTCTTATTGAACTCGCCTTTGGCTTGTCCAATAACAAATCTTTATCAGGCACTCATTCATTCAATTATAATAATCATTGGTTATTTTTACATCTTAATGGGAATGTTTCAACTTTCCAGAAATTGTCAAATATATGCTGGCTGTAGTCGAAAATATGAAGTAAGTGCTGCTGAAAACGATGGTGATATTTTTATCTAGAAGAGTCACTTAACTTTATACAAATTAAGGTTTTAAATTTGGGATGATGACGTCATTATTGAGCTATAGACCGCCGCTGATTGGCTGACAAAGTGGGATTGGCTGAAAAAGTGGCTCTCGGCCAATCAGCGGCGGCACTAGCCTAGATCCCATTTTGCAAATGGGAAATTAAATTGCTTAAAAACGGCTAAGTTTTGGGGAAAATGACCTTAGTATTTTCGACATTTCAATAAAGGCCAAAGATAATGGCTATCTCAGTTCAAAACCAATACAAAGGTGAAACATTCCCTTTAAACAAATATGCATGACCACATCATCATCAATGACAAAAACTGACTTAAAGGTTGAATTTTGTCACTACAAGGGAAGGAATATGCATCTCACTATGTCAAATCTGAATCTGCCAGGTATAAATCACTGTTGTGCAACACTTGACCCCAACATCGCTAGAAAGTCAGGCACTTCCTATATTTGCCATCAATGGGAATGCTTGCATCATCACTTTTCCAATATGAAAAAGTGTGTTCCATTTATATAATTAGACAGCAATGAACAAAACTAAGACTTATACCTGTAAGACGCACAATTCCAGTCAAATATTGTTTGTTAATAATCAATAGACAGCCGGTGAAGTGCAATATGACTGGCATGGTGTGTCTTATTCATCTATATAGGGTTATCTCTCTCCTTCATGACTTTCCTCAAATGTCTTCCCCAACATGTTACACGATGGAACCCAACAAGGTAAGAATACAAGGAAAGGGTTGGAAAAACCTGGGTATTTCATAAAAAACCACAGGGCAGTGTTTCTTGTGGGTTTAAATACTGACACACATTGCAACAACTGGGGGCTGGTATTGAAAAAGGTCTTGAGCACCCCAATCATTTTCCCACTTACTTAATCATTTTCCCACTCCATCGTTGCCTGAAGACGGCTCTGTTCCTCAATCAGTCAGTCAAACTATCAAGGATAAAACTACATAGGATACACCCTGGAAAGTTACGATTGATAGTGATAGTACAGTTGGTATATATAACTATAAACTACATCCCTGCATATGTAGCTATATCTAAGGTCAAAGTCAAACAGAGCTCAGACTGTCAATGAAGAAAGCATTTGCATCATAGCAAAAGTTTAGCATATCCTGAAGCTTAGGTAATGGTAGTTATGATGTTAATACAATATTACACCTTTTTTCAATTGAGCATGGCCAATCGTCAAAACTGTTTCAATACAGGCCCAAACTTGGCGCCCTTCCCTGCGCGGTTGGTGCAGAACAGTTGACATATCTGCAAAACTAGTCGCCACAATCAGATTTCAGTTTGTCATTGGGCAAAACTTTAACATTGTGCAGGTAGAAAATAGCACATCTGAAGGAAAAAATTGTGTTCATTCTAAAAGGATCGTCATTGTGCATTTCATATTGGAGCTTCTCCACAACCAAGTGTGATAATTTAAACATTTCTCAAAACAGTTCGTTCGCATTCAAAACCGTTTGGCAATGCTCTAAAATCAAAATGACTTGGAATGAGACAGAAACGCCCCCCCCCCCCCCCCCAAAAAAAAACAATTGACTGTTGCACACCTCATGTCGATGACACCATGTGAGTGACCAGACAGATCACGTCGCAACACCAATATTGTTACCTATGGCATGAAATTCAAGGAGTGTTCAGGCTAACATTTTTATGCATTTTTGTTTTGGAACATGTTCAGATAAAGGATGTGAAGTTTAAAATTGGTTAACTTTGTATGTGTTCAATGATAATGAACATGTTAAGCCATTTTAACTGATCACATCAATCAAAGGAATAATTATACATTACAATCGTGTACATTATACATGCTATAAGTGGGTATGGTATATGTTAGCAATGCTTGATCGGGACAATAATGCACTGCTGTTAGTATAGCCACCTATACAAACAGATTACATTTTGTGGTGAAACAAGACAGGATGCTGCTTTGAATTTCTAATATAATAAAACAATTGGCTCATATTTTATACATGCCATAATTTTCCAGCCTTTTTTCTAAATTTACTTGACTGGTGGAAACAGTGTAGGGATTATTTCATCTTGTGGTATTCAGTGCTGAACGTAAGATCATAAAATACATAAAAGAGACCATCAAATTTTGGTATTAGCTGTGCAGGCATCACACTTCCGTACACCAGCTGTAGGTAGCGTAACAAGGGGCGGGCGGTGAAGCCGGCTTGATGACATCACTGGAAGAGTATTTTTCACTATCGGTGGTGGAAACAATTGTAATAACATAATCAAACCTGACCTAACCTTTATAGCAACTACGGTCACAGGGACCCACGTTTAGAATGCTCCGCTCGCATTTGCTCGCTGCACTGCAGAACCTACCGAGGGCTGTCGCCTGTCGCCCCCCGGACCCCCAGACCATCTTGTAGACAAAACCTAACCCTACAGCATAATAAGTTGTGATGTATTTACACCATAGGGTTAGGTTTTGTTCACGAGATGGGCTGGGGGGGGGGGGGGGACAGCCCCCAGTAGGTTCTGCGGCACAGTGAGTGAATGCAAGTGGAGCATTCTAAACGTGGGTCCCTGCGACCGTAATTGCTATACAGGTTAGGTCAGGTTTGATTGTTATTACAATTGTTTCCACCATCACTGCTCCCTGAGAACGCCTCTGCCCCCCCCCCCCCCCCCTCCCCCCCCCCCCCCCCCCTTCCATCGTTGCCTGAAGACGGCTCTGTTCCTCAATCAGTCAGTCAAATTATCAAGGATAAAACTACATAGGATACACCCTGGAAAGTTACGATTGATAGTGAAAAATACCCTCCCAGTGACGTCATCAAGCGGGCTACACTGTCCGACCCTTGTTACACTACCTGCAGTTGGTGTACAGAAGTGTGATGCCTGCGCAGCTAATACCTACATTTCTCAAGCTTCCACAATTTGAATCTTGCTTCTTGCAAGAAATAACATTGAACGTAAATGTGATCTTGCCACCGACAGCCATCACACCAAGGTCAACCTGGTTGCACCTAAACCACCCCTACCTCATGCATCAGGGAAGATGCTGACGATCCATCACCATTGCAAGAGTGGAATCACGTCACTCTAGCTTGTGTCAAAAAGCTTGGCTGTGCCATCAAATGACAATATTCATAGCAATAAATTAAATTAATCATGTAAATAGAAAAGAAACTGCAGTTCTAAAGAAACGCAGTTGTGAGGGATTGCATATATGAAAACTATAATTTCAAATTTGCATCTCCCTCACCCACAGAACAGTCTTACCTGAGTTGTCAAACGTCGGCCAAAAGCAAACGAAAAAGGGTGTATTAGGTATCAGAATTAAAGGAAATCGCTTTGCCAGTATGTCAAAACATTTGCAGGCCATGAAAACAAAACTTACCAGCATAGGTACAATGTTTTCAGGCACGCACAGCTCGCTACTCCCGGAGATCACAGCAAATATTCAGTCGCAAACAAAAATGGCGACACATCTTGGTGCCGGCGTGGCGACTCGTTAGCTATCAAGCCTGTAAAATCATCCTTCCACAAGTCCCAAACCAATGACATCATCAACAAACACCAAGGCCACCTAAATGGGCTGCTTCGTAATCTATATGCATGGGAACAGCGTGTCAAAGCTGGATCAGCTGAGCATGGCGAGTCTGTGGCTATTTCCATATGCAGCATGAGGCTTGTCAGCAGCTGGTAAATGAAGGAGGATGGACCTTTTCATTTAAGAAGGCAAAAATCAATCCCAAACCATGATGTGTGTTGTTTGAATAGCTTAGTGACAAGGGTAAGCCTGATCCCTTATTTCAAAACAAGGCTACTTACACTGCCAAGGTATTCTGCAGGTATTCTTACCCTGCCCAAACTCTTATAAGGATGTGTTATTTGAATACCAACAGGGCGATGGCATGTTTGAAGCCCTTGTTTTGACATATAGCTTGTCAATATTTTTTACAGTGCAGTAGCGACGCGATTCAAGTGCCTGTCGGCGGATGTTTACATGTGTTGACTGATTTAAGGGACGCGGTATCGTGTGGCTGGATATGGATATATATTGAGCCCATTCTGTGGACAATCCCGTTAGGTAAAAACCCTTGACATTGACATGGGGAAAACTGTCAAGAAGACAGTCGGAAAGTGTGAATGTAAGCCTAATATGAATAGTAAATTGAAGTGCGTGGATTGTGAGAAGAAACTGCCTCCGTCTAGGAAGCGTGCCATTTGCGGCCACACTGCCCGTGTGAGGGTGAGATGAGGAACGTGAAACGAGACAGCAAGCTAGTGCACCGCAGGATGGTTTTCAGAGTAAAACAAGGCATTTGTCATGTCATGGAACGCTTGATAAGACCGGAGGGCTGACAAGACTGAATCAGGCGGCTACTACCACCAGGAGGTATGGTCAACTGCTGTAATCCCGGACACATCCATCCTATTCTCAGACTTTTCATGTTATCAGAATGTAAACAATACATCAGTATCATCTGCATTCTGATAGCATGAAAACTCTGAGATTCGGAGTAGGACGTGTTTGAATATTGGGATTTTACCCTAGATATCCGTGGTTATGCAATTTATGTAATTAATTGTTGCCCCTTTGTGACAATTGCCAGCATCTTGGCTGTACTTGCCAGGTGCTCCTGTTTCATATAAATGCATTTTCAAATGAAGATAATAGCAGTCTTCTGTCTTAGTACATCCCATTGGTCCAGACCAGAGTTCGCCATGGGCTGGGCTGGCCCTATGGGCCATGGGCTGGGCCTGGGCCGGGCCCAAACTTTAAGGATATCACTGGGCTCTGGATAGGCCTGGGCCAGACAATTTTGAAGTAGTGCGCACGTCGCACAAGCTCAGGTCAGAGTTCAAAAATATTTTAACCAGCAGTTCACTTACACAGCAACACACTGTTGCTGTGGCTGTGGCTTTTTTTTTTTTGGTTAGCGTAGTTGGTTCATTGTTTCACATTTATAGTATACAAGTAAATATGCTAGGATAATGATTGCAAATTTTGTGAAAATAATTATATGCTTAATCTGAACGGGCCGGACCGGGCCTGGGCCTCAATATTATGAATTTGACCGGGCCTGGTCCGGGCCTGGGCTTGTTATTCATGGGCCTGGGCCGGGCAGGGCTGGGGGTTGGTGGGCCCATGACGAACACTGGTCCAGACATGTCAATATCCCAGGGGCTTAACTTTTTAATCTTTATTGTTACTGAAAACCATGTGAATAGTAAGGTAAGCAAGTGCTTTCAACTTACTCCTTGCCAACTAAGCTTCATTATGAACAAAAATCACAGGAATTACCTTCCTAATATCTGAATCCAGTATCCCGATAAATCATGTGCTGTGGTGCGGTGGTCAGTAGATAGCTACAACTAGCGTTACGTGATCAAAGAGATAGGTGCTCTGATTTAAGCGTAAGCTTATGGACCAATCCTTTTGCTTTGATGGCAACGTGCACCAATGTGTCCATGCTGAATTGCACCTATTGTCAAAGCAAATAAATATATGATGATGATGGTGATTACGAGCGGGCGCGAGGCGGTTGCTCGTCCTTCCGTAGTATATGGGAAAAATCTGAATATGAGCGGCCCGACCCGGCCCGTGGCGACGCTTTTGATAAGCTCATATCTCTGCAACCGCACATCTGATTGACAAGCGGGTTTCTTTGCTGAGTAGCCCCATCCAACCTAACCTGTTTGAGACAAGTGCCAAATCATGTGGGTGACTACCACTGCACGTGGCGCGTGAGGGGTGTTGAAAAATGTTTTCTCGTAAAAACTCAGCAACGGCTGGGCAGATTGTGTTCAAATTTGGTGTGTGGTTAGGGACCTTTCAGCCGCCACTTTCCCATAAGTCGGGGTGGGATGCCTCTGCACGTGCGCACGTGCACACCCCTATTCTATATCTTAGGAACGGCTAAGCCGATTGTGTTCATATTTGGTGTGTAGTTAGGGACCTCTCAGCCGCTTCTTTCCCACAAGTCAGGGTTGGGGTGCCTCTGCACGTGCGCACCCTTTTTGTGTGTCTCAGAAACTACTTGCCCGATCGAGTTGAAATTCCCCATACATTTCGTTCGCGATCGCTCGTTCATCGCCAACTACGGCGCCTTACTGGTATTAATATATTAAAATTTGTTAAATATCATGGAGGATCCTGGTCAGTGGACAGGGATGATTTTGAATGGGGAAAGGGATAATTTTTCCATTTCTTCGTGCAATACAATTTTAGCAAATACCACTTCCCCTCTCATTTTTGTTTTAAAGTTTTCCTGATCCTGGATTTTCTTGGAGCTCTATCTGAAGAGTTTGCCAAATTATAGGTCAAATTTTGGATGCCTAATGCCAACATTCTTGATGGATCAAGTATTGTTTCCAAAGTTTAGTGAAATGTATTTACTGGATCTTGTTATCTTTTCCAGGCATCTTGGCACAATCTCTTTATCTCTATCACATATCAAATTAAATGAACAAAATGATGTTCAAATATTCAATACTGGCATAAAAACTGTGCCAATGGAAAATCATGTTGTATTCTGAACAATAACATACAATTCGTGTCATACTCAGACCAAAATAGCCACATAATCCTGCATCTGTATTTGTAGCTATTGTGGTAAAATATTAAATACTGGCATAAATACTGTGTCAATGTAAAATCATGAAAAAAATTATTGTTCTTATATGACCAGAACCAAAAATAATCATGGTGTTTTCTATCTTATTTGTGGAATATTGAATGATGCTTTGACTCTATTACCTACTTCAAATACGCAAAACATCAATTGTCCAAAACTATTTTGCAGCACCCATGGAAGCAGCAAGTGATGTCATCATGGATGAATGTGGAAACATTATTCTTGCATCCTTCACTGATAACCATTTTTACCCTTCAATGGCGAATTTACCCTTCCATGGCGAATTTACTCTTCTTTCTCGAGTCAGATTACCGTGTCAGAATGTCCGATTGATCCTGGGGTCAGACGACGCGGTAAAATATGACTCGCTTAGCTTACTCTCAATTCGCGAGTACGCTGACTTTGAAAAGGCGGGTAAAATCAGTATGTGGAAAATTCGAGTACGTTGACTCCGACCACGTGGGTCAGTTAACTCGGAAAAGTGGCTCTCCTCACGAACCCCTTTAAAGGGATTATACGAGTTTTTCCCAGAATAATTTAGTTACATAGTAAAACGTACTTATAAAGGTGGTAGAAGTCCCACGGTAGTCACATTTTTCTGGAAATGACCTCTTCTGCACGTAAGGACATTCCAAAGTGCACGGTGATGCCACCGCGTATTTTCTGCAGGACCGGCTGAGGCAGAGCCAGTCATCTCTTTTATGCTAATAAAACACCTCACTTATGGCATATTTCCGGTAAAATAAGCAATATTTGAAAGAAAATAAACTTGTTTTGTTGCAACGACACCAGCAGTTACCTAGTTTTCCCATAAAAATGTATATTTTTCATGAATTTTCATGCCAAAAAATTAATACGCCACCACCAAATTCTCAGCGCTAAAGGCCAGAGAAAAGAAAACCACAACAACACAAAACCTCAACGAACAGTGTGTAGTAATACAAAGTCCCGTCAGTTTTGAATTGCATAATAATTTTGTGATCCAGTGTAGGACTTGCAGATAATTCAAAACTCTAAAATTTATCTTAAGATAAAAGTGGTGGACAGTAGTGCCGATCAAGTACTCGTTATCTGATACTAGTCTCGAAAAACGCCCAAGTTTTAACGCTGATAATTGCTGAAATAATGGACTAAATGAGCATTGAGGTCCCTGTTATATGTCTTAAACGTGCTTAAAGCTCATACAACTGCAAAAGAGTGCATTTACTTTCAGGACGGAAACCCGTATAATCCCTTTAACTAGAGAGCAGCGACCCCGACCATGTGGGTCAGAATACGCGGAAAATGCGACTTCATTCTCGAACTCTTTAAACAAGTGTATGCGAACTCCGATCTGGCGGGTCATAGACGGAATGCCCCGGAATTGTATCCGGTATTTGACCATTCTTCTGGGAGTCGGGTGATTCGCTATTATCTGAAGGTCGTGTGTTCGATTCCCAGTAACAGCCTGTACTTGTCCTGACTTGCGGGCTTGTAGGTGGTGGCGGGAACGTTAGTAGTTAAACGAGTGGTCAGTGGATCAGCTATAATGTGATAAAACATGTCACGTCACTCGTCAACATGTCACTCAGCAAGCCGGCTGCAAAATACCAACAAGTATTAATGTATGTATTATCTGGATCTGAATCACCACCAACAGCAAGTCCGCGGCAACATGTCCGCACAAGCGCCGGCCGCCGCGAGTCAGCAGCACCATGTCCACACCAGCGCCGGCCGCCGCGAGTCAGTGGCACCATGTCCACACCAGCGCCGGCCGCCGCGAGTCAGTGGCACCATGTCCACACCAGCACCGGCCTGCGGGAGTCAGCAGCACCATGTCCACACCAGCGCCGGCCTCCGCGAGTCAGCGGCACCGTGTCCGCGCCATCCGCCACCTTCACTGGGTGAGAAGATCCACCACAGGTTTGAGTACGCGAGGTACCTTTACCACCTCCGTGTAGCCGAAGATACGGTTCATCAGGAAGTTTCCCAGATACCCCTCTGGTCCACTGCACTTCTGGTTAAAAATCAGCACTACGGCGCCCCATAGGAGGAGGGAGCTTCTTGACCGGGCAGTGACTTCCAACAGCTCCCCCCCCCCTCCACTTTTACCGTACCGTTCAGTATACGTGGCGCATCAGCGCTGGACCCACGATGTTTCCGAAGTCGCAGCGGAACAGGCGCGTCAGCGCTTCAGCTGACTTTTCTGAAAGCATACACAGGGCTCGTCACAAATGGTAACCACACCAAACCTTGTATACCTAAAAATATACGAAATACTTCAGCGTGATACATTTTGTTTTTGTTTACTGCAGTTTGACCGGCGCCCGGCTGAACATTGTTATACCGTGTCACCGGTGGGAGAGCGAACCCCTGGCCGTTATGCCGTCCGTCGTTCAGGCGCGGCTGACTGCGGCGGTGACCTTTAACCCGCGCACTGCAGGGGGTTGATTTCCGCCCCCCCCCTCAGGTTTTTCAAAGATAGCAAAAAAAACGTCGGCGCGCAGCGCCGCCGGGTTTTGATACACCTGTTAGGACATCAATTGCACACACTTTGAGAGAAAAAAATATGCTCGGGTCATCTCAGGTCAGGTCACCAGACCAGGTCAAGTGACCCCACTACCAATTTTTTTTGCAGTTGTGCCAAAGCCAGAGTTTTTCACCGATCAGGTTGAAACTTACAGGATGCCATGAGGGCATCAGTACTTACAATTCGTTTAACTCGGAATTTTGATATCGGTGACCTAAGGTCAGGTCAATTTCGTAACCTCCCAATAATAAGTCAATGGGGAGATATACAAATGCTTCCTATTTCAAGGATATGCATGGTACTAGTCCAATTACTTCTGGATCATGTTATTATAGGATATTCTTGATGATCCAAGTGTAAGTTTTGTTCAGTGACCCCTATTGGGTCATTTGAGGTCATGTGAGGTCACCATCACTTTTTTGTCAATAACTATCGACATAATGAAGATAGAGAAGTAAAACAGACATCAATGTGTTTGTCTCGTCGAGACACGTCTTCCCATATGCAACATGCCCTACTTGGGTCACCACTTGACCTTGACCTTAGGTCAAATTGTTAAGTTGACTTAACAAGATCACCATATATATATCATTCAAAGCGCCTTGACACGATAAACACAATGGCGTAAACAGTTTTCCGTTATCTTTATTAAGTACAAAGTTAATAGCAAAAAACGATTTAGCAAAAAAACGGCATTCTTTTTTCTTTTCGACCTCTGGAGCCTCAAATATTGACCTGAGATCAAATCTGAGGACACCTCAGCAATTACAAATTTCACTGGCTGGCGTTTGCTTTTTTCGTTTGTTTCTAACTATCGTCGTTTCTGAGATATATGGGAATTTCTGGAGCGATGTCCAAAAACAGGAAAAAAATGGAAAAATTGACCTTTGATAACCTCTGGTGACCTCAATTTTGACCTGACTTAAAAAAAACACTGAAATACTTTCGATAGAACATGTATGAAGCTATCAAATACTTTTTCTGCTTCCCGCTACGTTGCGTAGTTTTCGAGATCTCAGGGGGGGGGGGCGGAAATCAACCCCCCCCCCCCTGCAGTTCGTGTTCGGCGCAAAGCCCCTGAAGTGCGCGGGTTAATCGCCCCGGACTGGCACCACAATAACATAATTGATTGAATGGGCTATCAGATGGCGAATACCGCTTGTCAATCGGATGCAGGATTCCAAAGATCGCGTTACGGTCGGTCGCTTATATGTGATAAAACCCTGTATTCAGTGAGGACTCGCGAACACTTCACGCTCGCTCGTAACAATAGAGTTGCACTAAAGCACCATGTGTCAGTATCATCTACTCGTATGGCATGCAAACTCTGAGGTTAGAATGTGTCTGAACACCAAATCGTTACCCTATCTGATTTATTTATAAGCTAATTGTCTAAAAACATTTGAGGCTCCATTCACACTCTGCATCACAAAGAACATCCTATTGATTAATGGCAGTGGGACTCTTACATAAATAGGGTATCAGTATTAGGGTAATCCTGCAGCAAAATCATTTTAAAAGCATTACAAAAATAATAATCCAGATTACATTTATAATAAATGATCAGAACGTAATTTGATGATGACGTCATGACTAGGCAGAAACATTGCTGATACAACATAACTTCTGTCAATATTGGTACAGACGGGTCCCAACTTTGTCACAGATACAATCATACCAATCAAGGATCATATTTTGCAGTGTCCCAAAATTTGCCGATTTGGGTGGGAAATAACCCAAATGTCAATAATTTTCCACTCTCACTCCCTTTTTTAGGAGTGAATTTTCCACTCTCAAATTATGAATTGTGATATTGATTCTGACATAAAAAGGTATTGACTAAAATTACTTGATTTCAACAAAAACTATTCTGTTTGTCATATTCAGAACAGAAATCAATATTGTACCATTTTCTACATAATTTTCCACTTTCATGGTCTTTTTTGGCTGGAATTTTCCTCTGACACCCAAGCAAAAATGAAATTTTGGGACACTGGATTTTGTAATGGAGCACCACAATTGAAGCTGTTGTAGATGACGCTTGATGATCAACTGCTACCAAGCAGACCGGCAGCTGTGTATCCAGAGTGTAGGGCACATTGTTTACAGCTGAGTTTTGAACGTGTTAGAGTGGTACTGGTACAGATGTGTTCAAACTTATGCAAAATGTTTGTGTCTAAGAGTGTATTCAAAACCTGAAAGCATGTCTTTGCTGAGGTCAATCATTTGACCTCAGGTCAAAGAGTGCCCGCAAGGTCAAATATCGGGCATCACATAACTTTTTCCCTAAAGCACCTATCAAAGTCGTTTCAACAGTTAAATATATAAAATATACATACCGCAACACACAACATTCAGCATACCTTTTTGTTCAACATACTGCAAACAAAATTATGTAAGGTTGCAATCAGGGGCTCCGCCACAGGGTGGGGGGGGGGGGGGCGGGGGGGACATGTCCCCCCCCCCCCCCCCCCCCCCCAACATTTTCAGATTTTAACATTACGCCTATGGGCGTTGCATGGAAAGAATCGACTTCAGAATGCCTCCGTCTCCCCAACTTTCGGAAGCTGGCAGCGCCCTTGGTTACAATGTTGTATGACTGAAATCTGAATACCATTGATAATATTCAACACCTATATACCTATTATATCTCACCAGTAAAACGCCTTTTTGGGCAATGACTGAGCGGGCGCGCTCTGGTAAAGCTTAATTAAGTTGTATTAAATTGTTCATGATCTCCTTTCTCAAATCCGCCAAAAGGGAATACATCCCGAGCGCTTCATCATATAAATTAATACTTAAATTAATAATTTTATTTTTGATCAAAAATTATTTCGGTTCATTTTGACATTTGCATGTGCCACACGCTGTGGTACCACCCCTATCAGAACGCAACATATCAAAATCAACCAACAAGTGGCCTCTCTAAATTCTGTATATTGTAGGTAAGGCAAGGTAAGGTGGAACACAGTATTAATGAAAACATAGATCTCAGGCTGATTCTGATCAGAGCTTTGGGCCTGTCATATCAAAGTATACCTTCATATCCTCAAAGGTTCTCACCTACTTATGCAGTGTACGCCTATGCTAATGTTCTTGGAAAAGAATATGCATGGACATTGGACATGGAACAGAAACAGTTTGTCTCATAATGTTTCCAAGCCCCAGCTAACCCTGCAACTTTTCATCCCATGTGATGTGAGTATTCCATTATATAATGCATTATACAATATGCCATTTGTCTCATGTTCGCCGGTTACGCAAGCACAGAATGTAAGCCAAGGAAAATGTTGTTTCACTGTTGAATTCATTTAATAGATCGTGTCACAGATAATGATGGTTCTAAAAAGTTTCCGAAGTTACCCTTATATCATTTTCGAGAAGAAAGAAACTAATTTATAAATTAAATATTAAATTAAATAATTATTCGCGAATGGTGCCATTCTGCTGTGGCTGACTAACTAATTTTCTATGACGTCAATGAATGCATGAACTTATGAGATTTAAGTTTATTTCAGTCTTATTATCAAGATAGGTAACAACCAAAAATGTGATTTTAATATATGCTTAGCACGACACAATAGAATGTGTTAGGGAAAATGATTGTCAAACCTTGCATGACGTCACGCAGAAGTTGGGCTTGGACACAATTTGTTCTACATTTTTGTGGCTGGCCGCCTGGGAAATGTCAAGGTTGATATAGATAAGGTTGCGCATTTAGTCATGTGATCAAAATGGGCACCAAAGTAGGGGATCTAAACCGAAGAAGAACATCTCAAGGCAAGTAGCACACCTATGCATGCACACTACATGCTAGTAACTGAAACTAAATAGATTATTTACAAATTCACCATTTTAGTCATATAAAATATTTCAAAATATATAATTGATTGTATTTAGATAAAATGAAGAAGATTTATCAAACAGCATGTCATATGCAAAATAAAATATTACATTCTTGAAATATTCGGATTGTTTTGACAACAAATATTAGGTAATGTGTATTGCTTTACATATTTCTCAGTACAGGAAAGTAGAACCCTATGCTTGAATTCAGAATATGTTTATGATCGCTAACACTGACCTATTTGTTTCTCTAAAAATGCATTTACATATGCAGGATTTTGCCCAACTTAAATTTGGTTAATATTCAGTTATTTAATTGTAGAACTTAAATCTGTTTGGTACCTATTCGGTCAGATTGGCTACTCTTCACTTGTATCGGTTTTGTCATGTTTTGAAGAGAAAAAAAAATCTGCAAATGCATCATGTCACGCCAGACAGAAATTGTTCGCCATCAGCATCATCAATGACTGGAATGGGCTCCCTGCTGCTGTCGTGACTTCGTCTTCCCTCAATATAGTCAAGAGTAGGCTGGATACCCACTGGGAGTCAATCTGGTACTACATTCCTGACACAGACTGAGATAGGGCACAACTACAGAGCTTGATAAGAGCGGGTCCTATAGGTCTTTGGGTCTTATATCCTGATAACCATTAAGACATAAAATAAAAATGCAACAAAGAGCCTCTCAGGCCCATCCGCGGTTACACCCCTCCCCACCCCCTTCCTCCACCAATCTCGCCAGCTCTTCAAATCACCTTACTCTACCTGCCTAAAAAAACCTAATCCCATGAGTATTTATGAACTAATCCCTTCTCTGTAAAGTATGTATCTAATCTAATTTTGAAGGAAGCAAGTGTCCATAAGACCATAAGATAAGGGCACTGAGATAAAAATTGGCTCTCTTAAACTCTATGAGGGGAGTTGCCCAAATTGACTCCCCAAAACTCCGTCTGATTGGGGGAGTAACTCCATTGTTTACGCCCAATAACGCTCCTTACAACACTCCCAGCTCTGATTACTCCCATGAAGAACTCCTTCTTGAACTCACCTCTACCCTCTCTACTCCCCTCCACAACCCTGCGTAACTCCTGTCACTAATCCACATAACTCCCCCTGCTACTCCCTTGACCCTTTTACTCCCCTCCGAAACCCTGCATTACTCCTGTCGCTACTCCACATAACTCCCCTTCTACACCCTTTTACTCCCATACAAAAGTACCCTGAACTCTATAAGTCACTACCATGCTACTCCCCCTCCATAACCCCCTCTTACAACCCCTGAATTTGGCCTGCGCGCGCATGGTCTAAAATTTAGACCATGCGCGCGCAGGCCAAATTCAGGGGATGTAAGAGGGGTATTGCTGCAAAAAAGAGTATTGCCAAGAACGTTTTTGTTGTGTGGGTCGAAATGTGTCTGAGTGTGCTGCATGTGGATTCAGTGCAATTAATTTAGACTCTAAATTCATTGCACTGAATCCACATGCAGCACACTCAGACACATTTCGACCCACACAACAAAAACGTTCTTGGCAATGCTCTTTATTGCAACACTGAAGGCGATTTCTTCGCAAAAAAGAAACATTGACAAACATGCGGACGACGCGAGCCTCACCGCCGCCAGAAGCCTGCGCGGTGTGTCGGTCTCCACCAGAGGAGCCTGCAAAAATATAATGGCTATGTTGCTATATTTTTTGCACCTCTGTTCTGAAGCTGTATGACTGTAAGGCTGTATGACCAAGACTTTATGACTGGGGCTATATGACCAAACTGACCCGGTTTTGAAATCAGCACATCTCCACCATTCCATAAGGGTAAAGCAAGCATAGGTGTCGATTTATATACTTTTGGGGTGGCCCTCGCCCCCCCCCCCCCCCATGTCGAGTTCGCCCCCCCCCCAGTGGTACCCGCTCCCCCCCCCAATGTTTTTGGCCGCTGGCGGATCCAAGAGGGCGCAAAGCGGCCAAACCTCCCAAACCGCCTGAAATGGGCAACAAATTGACACGTTTCCTATTTGAAAATGAAGTCTACGCAGCTTTTACTAAGAAAAGTTTGTTTTTAATCACCTTTGTATGTATAAAGATTCGAAATCCGCTGAATTTTTAACATATTTGCAATGTTTGATTTTTAGGGATTTTTCCGAAGAAATCGTTTTTGTATTGATTTATTTTAAATGTTTTTTTAGGGGTCAAAAACCAAAGTTTTCACAAATCCAAGAATCTATTTGTAGCCCTTGCCATTTGCTATTTTCTGACGTTTTGTGTTACTGTATTTTGCTCAAAATATAGACTTTATATGATCTCTTAAAGTTTAGCCGATTTTTTCCTTCGCCATACTCGTGTGTAGTGACGCCACTAAATTAGTTATATCTCGATTTTTTTCTCTCAATAATTTTTCTTCATTTATGCACAGAAGACGTAAAATTGGTGTAGGAGAAGGTACCCAAAGTTTCACGTTGATATCGCTATTGGTTTTTGAGATATTGCTAAAACTCGTCAGGGGAGATATTCCCCCCCCCCCCCCAGTCAATGGCAGGTTAACATTGCCGTTTTACTAAGCAAGGGTTCCATGTAAGGACTTTACCTTCTGGCGAATGCAGACCGGCCCAAAACGCTGGTTTGAGGGGCCGTCCGACAGAATTCCAAAATTAATGAGATTTCGTCTCTTTTTGCATTATGAATTGATTACAAATACTGTCCTTTGTACAAGTTGCCTAGAATTACTTTAAAATGTGCGAATTTTTAGCCAATTTTGGTGGTTTCGGTAAAGCCATGGCGCTGATAGGGTCCCCTTGGATCCGTCCCTGTTCCGCCAATGGCGGATCCAGGGGAGGGGGCATCAGGGGCAAATGCCCCACCCACAGGAATCTGGAGGTGGGGGCATTCAATACAAGTATGCCCCCCCCCCCACGCACGTTCCCAATTTATCGTAAAATCGTAAAAATTGTCTTCGCTGCAGTCAAAATCCAGCTATCTACAGTCAAAAACTGGAAAATTTCGCGCCGCTTCGCGGCATGACACAACTTTTGCAATTGCTTATACAACTTTGTAAAATGGGAAAATTAATTCCATTAAGTGTCTGGAAAAGTCTCTCCTTGGCGGTAATTGCTGGTACTGGCGGATCCAGGGGGGGGGGCATCAGTGGAAAATGCCCCCCCCCCCCCCCCACACACAGGAATCTGGGAGCGGCATTCAATTCAAATATGCCACCCGCGCGTTCCCTGCACTGCAAGTGAAAAACAATGATCTTAGGAGAAAACTTGATAAAAACGGAAGTTTTTTCTCGAGTGATTGAATTTGAAGTTTGTACGTATCCCTTGCTTTCAATGATAGACAAAACAGCGCACCTGATGCAATTCAAGCAGCCCCCGGTGACACTTAACCCGCGCCCCGCTGGGGGAGGGGGCAGAATCTGCCTCCTCCCGGATTTTCTCAATAACTTAACTATAATATATATGAACGTCTTCTCACTAAATTCCAATGAAATTGATATAGTATTTTGGAAGACAATGACGTTGACGTCATGTCATGGCATTTTTGGTGGGAAAATGATAAATGTTTGAACAATCTTAGAAAATAGAGTTTTGAAGCAAATTGCAAAAACAAAACGTTTAAAGAAAGGAAATTACATTCTCTTCAAAATAGTTATCTCGGATTCGCAACAGTTTGTGGGTTTGACCACAAAAAATGAAAACTAACGGGATTGTTTCGGGGAAAAAAATCCACAAAATCAATTTTTGTGAATTTTAAAAGTGAATTGCTTAAGCTCGAATACTAAAATAAGGTGACCGACCCAAATCCGCAGAGGAAAAAATGGGGGGGGGGTACCTTTTAGCCACAAAAAGATACCCCCCACACGGAGAGAGGCTGGATCCGCCAGTGTGTTCGCCCCCCCCCCCCCCCCCCCCCTCCAACCGTTTTTACAAATCCACACCGCTGAAAGCAAGCCAACATTTTCCCAGTAGGATGTTCATGAGGCCATCCCAAAACACAACATTCCCCGTTGGCTCATGTGTCGAAGGCCACGGACCATGACTTTAGTGACGTCATCACTTAGGAATGTCAAACATTTTGCGGGGCTGCTCTCAAGTACTTGGGTAACGAATTTTGGTGCCCACCCACATCCGGGCTTCTCTCCCAACCGTGAACAACCGTGATCGCCGCTGCATGGGGTGTATAGGTTTAACGGAACACTCTTGATAACCGCTGCATGGGGTGTCGAGGTGTCGCAATACTCATGCGGGGGGTGTCGATTGACGCCTCAGCCGGGCGAATTGCGGGAGTTCGTTTACCACTGGGAGAGGCGTAACGCCACCGCTGCATGGGGTGTCGAGGTGTCGCAATACTCATGCGGGGGTGTCGATTGACGCCTCAGCCGGGCGTATTTCGAGTGTTCGTTTACCACTGGGAGAGGCGTAACGTCACCGCTGCATGGGGTGTCGAGGTGTCGCAATACTCATGCGGGGGGTGTCGATTGACGCCTCAGCCGGGCGTATTGCGGGAGTTCGTTTACCACTGGGAGAGGCGTAACGTCACCGTTGCATGGGGTGTCGAGGTGTCACAATACTTATGCGGGGGGTGTCGATTGACGCCTCAGCCGGGCGTATTGCGGGAGTTCGTTTACCACTGGGAGAGGCGTAACGTCACCGTTGCATGGGGTGTCGAGGTGTCACAATACTTATGCGGGGGGTGTCGATTGACGCCTCAGCCGGGCGTATTGGGGGAGTTCGTTTACCACTGGGAGAGGCGTAATGGTTGCCGCTGCTTGGGATGTAAACGCATCGCAAGACGCTCCGGCTTTCTTAAAGCATTCTACAGGCGTGGTTTCACATGTATTTAACAAAAACAACAACGAAACGTTAATCAACATCGCACAGCAGTGTCCAAAAATAAAGCAACGTTATAACAGTCTGAGAACAAGACATGTCTAAGTTGCGTTCAAACCTAGCAAACGGTCATGGTGTTGTCCCTCTCATTGTCCCCCTTCATATTAAGTGTCCCACGCTCTTCCACGACTCAGATAATAACGATGTACGATAATGAACGATGGAAATAGTACCTGGTGAACACTCAACATCCTTCCTCCCACGCTCTTCCACCCAACTACTCAGCTAATAACGATGTAACAGCCCGATAACGACTCAGCAGTGTTCTTAAATTGGGGAAATTACATGCAGATGGGCATGCATTTACCAAAATAGTTACCTCCCAAAATACCTCTTAATTTGAAATAGTTACCTCCCATTCGCCTCCCTTTTTGCCATTCGATTGAGCTTTGTGCAGTATTTGGGTTTCATTATCTGCGTCACATTTAGGTGATTTGATGACATTTGTATACCTTACGTTTGATCAGATACCTCCATACCTATTACCTACCTACATTTCACGTCGAAACATAGTTGATCAATTGATAGCTTTGTTCACCTGCTGGCTTCTGAGCCACTGCACTGGTGAGGAGAGGAGGTACACTCACAAAATCGCTACACATGACCCGGGTGTCAACTCCTGCCACAGGGGTTAATTTGGAAATTTACTCATGCATGGGGTGTCACTGTTGATGCTTCGCTATCTACACCCATGTCAGACACCTGCGTGGTGTGTCAGTGCCGACCACCATCGCATTGTGTGTTCGTCACCGCTGCATGGGGTGTCGAGGTGTCGCAATACTCATGCGGGGGGAGCCGATTGACGCCTCAGCCGGGCGTATTTCAGGAGTTCGTTCACCACTGGGAGAGATGTGACGGTCGCCGCTGCTTGGGGTGTCGTGACGCAGATGCACGCAGACGACGGCGCGGCGTTGGCTGCGCGCGCACATAACCGCCGGCCGGCTGCGCCGCCGCGCCGGGTCAGTTGGGCTGTGACCTTGGGCGCGGCGGGTTCTGCAGTGTGCGTACGTCGACCGTTGTCAGTGTTCAAGTTGCCGTTGAGTTGCGAAAGGCTGTCAATCGTGCTCTCGTGATCGGAGTTATAAGTACCTAATTGTGAGTTGTGAGTGCGTTCTTTCGTGCGTTCTTTTGATCTTAGAAATGTACTTAGTTGTGAATTTGTGATCGATAAACATTAGGTATGATAGCGTCTATATGTTTCATGCCCTCCCGTCACAACCAATTGTATTTCTTATCCGGTCGGAGCTGCACCGACCAAGCTTCTATAAACATATGAATATACGTAGCTGACTGTTGATCCATAGTAACTATGATTATTTATGAGTATGCTTGATGATGCTGATTTGTGATGCTGGTGTTGATACATGGATCTGTTTACAATAATTAACGGTTTTGTTAATACAATGGTTTTACACTGAAATGTACTAATTTGTAGTTGCTCAGATTGGGAAGGTTGGCGCAAGTAGTCAGAGTCAGGTCAGAGTGCTCAGATTGGCATGAGTCTTGCGAGTTGCGACACGTCTCTGAGCCGGCGCCCGGTGGCGGCCGCCGCCCGCCATGCGTCTGCGTCACGACACCCCATGCATCGGCGACCGTCACACCTCTCCCAGTGGTAAACGAACTCCCGCAATTCGCCCGGCTGATGCGTCAATCGACACCCCTCGCATGAGTATTGCGACACCTCGACACCCCATGCAGCGGTGACGTTACTCCTCTCCCAATGGTAAACGAACTCCCGCAATACGCCCGGCTGAGGCGTCAATCGACACCCCACGCATGCGTATTGCGACACCTCGACACCTCATGCAGCGGTTATCAAGGGTGTTCCGTTAAACCTATACACCCCATGCAGCGGCGATCACGGTTGTTCCGGTACACCTCCCTGGGTGCTAAACAAAACACCTTCCAGGCGACGTATTTTAGGTTGTGTGGGCATCACACGGGCAAGGGGTGTTGACACCCTGCGCAGGTGTTGATTTTTTGTGAGTGTAGGAAAGAGGTAACTATTGGCATGTTTCTGGCATGTTTTATATACTCATTCATTAGCGGTCAGATTTGCACACAAACGTGGCATAGTCTTGTATGGTCTGTTGAGAAGCTTTAGTATCATTTTTGATGAAAAATATACATTCCTGTATTTTAGGTTATTTTTTTCCTTGGATAATGTCAATAGGTCCATTTTGACCTGCTTCGGGCACCGTGATACTTATCATGCTGTTATACATTTTGCAGACATGAAATAATATATTTGAAGACTGTAATGGCTTGAAAAACTATTTTGCAAACGACTTGCATTATTTACAAGTAATGTTATCATTTACGTGGCTTATTTGGGTTTTTACAAGTTGGAAGATTTGTTCTGTAATCTATCGTTATTCTGAGGAGGTAACAAAAATTATACCGGCATGTTTTTATTATAAGACCATATGCTTATTTATCACACAAAAAAAAGGTAATTACCAAAAACTTCAATGCTTTTTTCACCAGCCGAAACCAATTTAACCTCGGAAATGTGCAATGAATAATCTTGAAAAAAATGATTTAGGTTGAGATGTTTTCTGAGGAGGTAACAATTTTTGTGGGGATTATTCAGCGGCAATAATTTAGCTGCCGCAAGGATGCAGCTAACCTGTCGCTGTTTATACAAAATAATCTCTGGCGTCTTTGAGGCAGCCAGGGCAATAGAACACTGAGGCTAGGCAGCTTACATACTACAAAGGCTGCCCTAGGTAATGCAGAAAGTTGTTTGGTGTGGGCATGCTGATGTAGGAGTGGCGGCAGGTAAATACCCTCGCTGTATTTATATGTATTTATATGCTCTTATCTTATTTTTCTTCCCATAATTCAATAAGTTGAGAGAAGTGGGGTACCACTCAGCTTTGGCATACCAGACCAAACATTGTTCAGTGTTAACCAGTTACTATTTTCATCGTTCATTGTCGTATATTGTTATTAACTGTGTCGCAGTGTTCTGAAATTACTTTTTGAATACATGCAGAGGTAACACAACTGCCAAAAAAACATGTGAAGAGGTAACACAAATAAGAAAATCAAAATATATCTTAATTTTACTCACGTACTACACAAATATGAAATAAGTGATCATCCAGAGGTGAAACTCCTCATCAAGATTGTAAGGAATATGACATAAGTTGATACAATTCAATATTTTTTAAATGTTAGCATAACCACATACAAACTAGTTTCTTATTGACATTTTTTTTCATTTTGAAATATACATTTCATAATATAACCAAGATATACACAATGCAGCAAGCATAGTGATCCAGTTCACAGTTCAACTCAAGATTGTAAGGATTATGACAAAGATGATATAATTAACTAATTTGCTCACAGTTGTAAACACATTTCAGTCAGCATTGCATTACAAAGTAGGATGCCGAAGCATTCCCATATTTATACATATAGCAACCGCACAAAGTTCATAAATGTGTTATGAGGTGATCTGAGAAAGACTAGTGAATTCCAAAATATCCATGAAAAAATATAGTTCAACTATTAGCCTATCATGTGAGAAAAAAAAACTATTATTTCACTGAATTGATATAATTCAACTAATTATTGGTTAAGTGACGGGTTGTGCTCTAGCCTCTAGCATAACCCATCAAGTAAATAATTAGGGCAAAACAAAAACAAAATATTGTGATAATACCGTCAACTGATGTAATCCTGGACAACCCTGGACATCCTAACGTCAGACTTTTCATGCTATCAAATGTAAGCAATACAGACTCAGTAAAACACTGTGCAGCTGTATTGTCTGCACTCTAGTCTGATAGCATGACAAGTCTGAAGTTAGGATGTGTCCGAAGATTAGGCTTTTACCCTATAAGCATGATTGACAAATGCCCTTATTTACCCATACATGTTAACATGTGGAATGTCATTAATTAGTAGATTTATGCCAATATAAGTTCCTAGCAATCACTTTGGAGAGACATTCCTAACATTTTTACTCCATGCATTGCAATCATACCCAATTTCTGTAATCTATCTTCAAAACGTAAACTACTAACCAGGGTGTGTCCAGGGTATCATTGTTTACCCTGTTTCTCCCTTCAAACTGACAACCCTTTGCCTGGGATGACTTTCAGACAATTAACCATTTTTGTTGTCCTTTTTTAACTCTTTCTAACAACCAGCAATTTTTCGCATATGTTGGAGACCAGGCTTGTACACAATACTCCAAACGTGGTATAACGTATGCAAAACACTGTTTTGTCATTACCTTTTAATTGCTGTAAATGTACATAATCATCCATAACCATAACTAATAACCAATCATACGATACATAATAAAACTTTACCTGACATTTTCAGCAATTAAGGTCGCAGGGACCCATGTTTAGAACGTGCCACTCACATTCGCTCGCTGCGCTGCAGAACCTACCAGGGGCTGTCGCACCCCTGCCCCTCCCCCTCCCCCCCAGACCATCTCATAGACAGCATGGGTGGAGCTTTTCAGAGCAAGTTGGTGGGGCAACATATTATATCGGATGGTTGCTTTGCATGGCTGAGGTGAAAACATTGAACAGTTTAACACTAGGAAACCTTCAAATCTGAAAAAGTTTGTGGGGCAGAACATAACAATGGTGGGGCCAAAATCAAAGTTGATGGAGCACTCGCCACACCAACTGGGGGAGGGGTAAATTACTGAACCAAACGTCAAATAAAAACTGTTTTTAATTTAATCAGACTTTTTACAGGTAGGGTAAACAACATTAACACCACACATCCTAATGCCATACTTTTCATGCTATTGGTGAAGTCCGAAGTCGATACTGACACACTACATCACCAATAACATGAAAAGTATGTTGTTAGGGTGTGTCCAGGGTTTCAGTTGTTTACCCTGTTTCTCCCTTCAAACTGACAACCCTTTGCCTGGGATGACTTTCAGACACCAACTTTCAGACACCATAACACACCACCAATAACATGCAATAACAGGGGGTGAATTACTGAACCAAAGGTCAAATACAAGCAGTTTTTAATTTAATCAGACTTTTTACAAGTAGGGTAGACAATATTACACCGGTGACCGGACACATCCTAATGCCATACTTTTCATGCTATTGGTGATGAAGTCGATACCGACACACTACATCACCAATAGCATGAAAGTATGTTGTTAGGGCGAGTCCGGGGTTACAGTTGTTTACCGTTTTCTCCCTTAAAACTGACAACCCTTTGCCTGGGATGACTTCCAGACACCAACACACCACCAATAACATGAAAGTTTGATGTCTTGATGTCCCAAATTACCACAAAACCACCAGTAACGTGCCAAGTCTGATGTGTTGACATGTGAAGTTTACCCTACTTGCTATGCGATTTATTGTATCCACTTTTTGGGCAACTATATTATTCATTATTTTAACTTAACCTTACCTTGAACTCTGAAGGTGCTTCACAGAATTGCTAAAAGAAAAATAAGATGCGTCGCTTCCGAGAGCGACGATCTCTCCAAATCGAGGTTGTAAAATGCTGCCATCATGCCTCCATAGTCATTGGTCAACAATCTAAAATATACTCTGGGTTTCTAAATTTGTTCCACAATTTATACCATTTCTACTATGCAGCGAAGTTGACTGATAAAACCAGCGGATCTGCGGATTGGACGGCGAAGAGTCTCCCGTTCAAAGTCAATGAGTGTTCTTCCGCGGTTCTCCCAAACCGCTGTCGACTGAAATAGTAGTTTGCAGACAACTTGGTAGTTTTGTTTGGTCTATACAAACAACTATATGTGTGGCCTAATATGCTGTCAAACTGATATAACTGCTGTTATGTGGGACGCGTATTTTTTTAGTAGACGGACGCATATTTGTTTTGGTGGACTGTGCATTTTCGTGTGTGAACTAATTCAGTAGAAATTGCCCTCGAATATCCCACGATTCGATGTAAAAAGCACACGCATGCAAAAATGTAGCATGTGGCTCCTCTGATGGATCATTTGTGATGAGAAAAAAAAATAGGCAACCTGGCAAGAAAAAGACAAATTTTGTTCTCCGACGTCGGCCAGCATGACGTGGCATTTTACCACCCCTGTCGGCAGCTATGGCGCGCCATCGTCAACTACGGCGCGCTTTTATTTTTGTTTCGACGTCAAAAGCCAAAAGTTTTTGTTTGTATTATTCATCAGCTGTTTGCACCAGGGTAATAGAATAACGGGTAGAACAGTAAGGAATGAAACGCCCCAATGAATTAGACAAGATATAATTTATCTGATCATTGTTTTGTCTATTATAAATTAAAGGTATTGTTCTATCAATAACTTGGATTTTCATAGATTATGATTCCAGCAAATATACGAAATAGTAGTCGAAGTAGTGTATATTTCAGTACCTGTAGTATGCATTTGGAAGCGGTCATATTGAATTCAATATACCAAGTAGTAGTCGAATTAGTGTATATTTCAGTACCTGTAGTAGCATTTGGAAGTGGTCAGCGGTCGTTCCGACATTGGTTAACGCCCAAGACCATTTAAAGGGAAATGATGACCTTTTGATTTTGTTAGCAACAATTTCTTAGGCTACCGTTATGGTTCTAAAATTATTTTATTTAAATTTAAGAATTAAATAAAATTATCCCCAAATTCAAAGTTGTAAGTTTGGAAAAAAAAGTACCTTGTGTACTTCATGAAGGTCATTGTCAAATTCGTCCTTCCCTACCATTGTTTACATCGAGTGCGGCATTTTTGGAGGCTCTGTGACGTTTCCGATCAAACTGATCCGTGAAGCATCCGTGATGCATGACTGACTATCAGTATAAGTCATGAATAACAACAACATGCAAACTATACCAACTCGAATGAAATAAGGGCGGAATGATTTGAACCCCAGGCAAGCAAGTATTCGCAAAGCACTCGGCACTGCGCCACAGTAGCAAAAGGCGAGGGAAATGCATATTGGATACAATATTATTGCGTCATAAGTTTCTGAAGTGTCAACTACTATGAAATACAGTGATAAAATACCTTTAATAATGATTAACAATATTTTTTATTTTTATTTGAATGAGTCTTTAATTAGCTTTCAACTCAAAATCAGATATATTTTGCAATGCTACACAAGAATGGCACCAGTGACGTCATTAACGAAGCTTGCTACGGGACTTGGGTATACTAAACGGGAATATGGGATGATAGCCTTTGACGATACCCGCTTCTCAGCATATAATCAGGAACAACTCGCCACAAATGGGTAAGTGCGCCGAGAAGCATGATAATGACTTTGTAAACAAATCGCCGACGCTAAATAGGTCGCCGTCGATGTGCATCGATGAGCTTCTGATTTAATTGCCAGTTTTGTGCTATTGTTTGTTAGTTTTTGGGGGAAAAATATTATTTTTCACGATAATATAAAGCATAGTGTTATATACAGCCACAGACAAATTATACAAAACTCCTAATGTCGAAAACAAATAAATATATTTTCAAAAATTGAGGGTCGCAACCACTAACTATGCCGCCGTTGATGTGCATCGATGAGCTTCCGATTTTATTGCCACTTTTTCCAATCGCTGTTAGTTTTAGAGGATCGCCGGGCATATAATCACAACGAGCAGAACGCACAATATATTTTCCACTCCATTGCGTACAAAAGCAATACGGGAAAAGCCCGCAGTTTGATGAGGACCAAAAGTACTTGCAAGTACCGGTCGTTAAAAGTGTGGAACGCTTATCAACTATAACTTGAAATATCTTTCGGTAGGAAAGTTTTCATGCAAAATGTGATGAATTTACAATATATTTTGGTCTCGTCTGGCGATTTCAAGTGCTAACTCCATTTTTATGGGAAAAGGTCATTATTTCCCTTGAACCCCTTTACGCCTGGAATATCGAAAAATGGTAAATAGAAACGTTGTAGGCGTGCAGCCAGGGCCGGCGCCACAGGGGGGGGGGGGGGCAGGAGGGGCAGCTGCCCCTCCAACCGCCAGCTGGACCCTTTTCGGCCAGCCTGGCGGGCGGACGAACTGAATGTTCTCTCAGACTGTCTCGGGGCGCGATGAAGCAGCGCAAGCTCAACTCTGTGGCAGTCTGCCAAGTGTCATGTCCATCAGGAGACGCGCGAGGTTCCTGATCGGGATATGGCGCGCGAATATGCGTCCCTGAACGGTGCTCTTCGTGCCACATTTGGAACGTTTTGATGTCATCTGAGATCAGGCCCATAGCCAAGGGGGCGGCGAGTGCGCCCCCCCCCCCCCCCCCCTGTAGGCCAGGAGGGCCCTTTTCGGCGCACTGCGCACGCCGAAAAGGGCCGACGAGACCGCGCGAAGCGCGATATCATGGGCTCTTTACCACGCGAAGCGTGGTCTTTAGAGTTTAGAGCACTTCAGAGACCCTTTAGGGCCACCAGGGCCCTCTCTGAAAGACCAGAGGGCCCCTTGGACGTTCAAAAGAGCCCTGTGCATGTCAAAGGGGCCCCTGTCCAGACCGAAAGGGCCCCTGAGCGGGTCCGAGGGCCCCTGAACACGTCGAATAGGCCCCCTAGATAGCACAGAGGGGCTCCTGGGCAGGTCGAGAGGCCCCTGAGCATGTCGGCAGGGCGACAAAGCAGCCAGCGCAGTCCATTGCTAAGTCATAAGGGCCCCTGAGCAGGTTGGAGTGCTCCTGGAAAGACCAGAGGACCCCTGGGAAGTTAAAAGGGCCCCTGTGCAGGTCAGAGGGGCCCCTGACCAGATCAAAAGGGCCTCTAGGTGGGTCAGCAGGGCCCCTGAACATGCCAAATGGGCCCCTACTTAGCTCGGAGGGGCCCCAGGGCATGTCGGAGGGCCCTCGGAGCATGTCGCAAGGCGACAAAGCAGCCAGCGCAGTCTGACTAGAAGAGTCGCTGGGCAGATCGAAGGGGCTCCTGGGCAAGTCAGAGGGGCCCCTGGCTAGACCGAAAGGGTCTCTGGGCCGGTCGGAAGGGCCCTTGAACATGCCGGATGAGTTCCTAGCCAGACTGGAGGGGCCCCTGGCAGGCACGTAGCCAAGGGGGGCGGCGGGTGCAGCCGCCCCTTCCCCATGTAGGCCTGGGGGAGGGGGCGGTATTTTTCTTTTCTTTTTCGGCGCGCGTGGCGCTTTTCGGCGCGCGAGGGCCCTTTTCGGTGCGCGCAGCGCGCCGAAAAAGGCCGACGAGACCGCGCGAAGCGCGGTATCATGGGCTCTTTACCACGCGAAGCGTGGTCTCTAGAGAGTTTATATCACCTCTGAGGCCATTTAGGGCCACCAGGGCCCTCTCTGAAAGACCAGAGGGCCCCTTGGACGTTCAAAAGAGTCCTGTGCATGTCAGAACTCAGGGGGCCCCCGACCAGACCGAAAGGGCCCCTGAGCTGGTCAGAGGGCCCCCTGAACACATCGAATGGGCCCCTAGCCTGCACAGAGGGGCCCCTGGGGAGGTCGAGAGACCCCTGAGTATGTCGGCAGGGCGACAAAGCGGTCAGCGCAGTCCCTTGTCAGATTATAAGGGCCCCTGGGCAGGTTGGGGGATCCCTGAACAGACCAGAGGGCCCCTGGGAAGTTACAAGGGCCCCTGTGCAGGTCAGATGGCCCCTAGCCAGACCGAAAGGGCCCCTAGGTGGGTCAGAAGGGCCCCTGAACATGCCTAATGGGTCCCTAGTCAGCACGGAGGGGCCCCAGGGCAGGTCGGAGGGCCCTCGGAGCATGTCGCAAGGCGACAAAGTAGCCAGTGCAGTCCCTTTCCAGGTCGGAAGGACCCCTTATAAGGTTGAAGGGCCCCTGGAGAGACCAGAGGGCTCCTGGAAAGTTCAAAGGGCCCCTGTGCAGATCGGAGGGGCCCCTGACCAGACCGAAAGGACTTCTGGGCTGATAAGAAAGGACCCTGAACGTGCTGAATTGGCCCCTAGCCAGCAAGGAGGGGCCCCAAGGCAGCTCGGAGGGCCCCTTGGAACATGTTGGCTGGGCGACAAAGCAGCCACCGCAATTAGACCAGAAGAGTCGCTGGGCAGATCGGAGTGGCTTCTGGGCAAATCAGAGGGGCCCCTGGCTAGACCGAAAGGGTCCCTGGGCCGGTCGGAAGGGCCCTTGGACATGCCAGATGAGTTCCTAGCCAGACTGGAGGGGCCCCTGGGCAGGTCGGAGGGGCCCCTGAGCATGTCGACAGGGTGACAAAGCAGCCAGCGCAGTCCCTGGCCATGGGGCGGAAGGACCTCTGGACAGGCCGAATGTCCCCTTGACACCCAAGATGGGCTTCTTGGAAGGTCAGAGGAGTCCCTGGTCAGACCGGAAGGACCAAAAGCACGTAGAGATCCCAGATGAAGATTAAATACAAAGAGGACTTACTCCACAATACAAAATATTAAAAGCGGAGCTTTCGGGTATATTGTAACACCCTTCGTCAGGGTGTTACAATATACCCGAAAGCTCCGATTTTAATTTTTCTTGTAGAGTAAGCCCTCTTTGTATTTTATATATATCACCCACTCCACATCATGTCTTTTCGCTTCGCGGATCCCAGATGAGTCCCTGAACACGAACAGGTCGGAAGGGCGTTGAAAAGGTCGGAGGGGCCCTAGACGATCTGAAGAGACCCTGGGCCTTTCAACAGTAAGAATGCAGTTGTCCAGGAAATAAAACTAAAAAATTCGCGCCGCTCCGCGGCGCAATTGAACTACAAATTAAATTATATGCGGGCAATAAAAAAAAACCGGTCCGTTTCTCGGTTCATTTATGTGTTATATTGCTACTTTCCTATATAATTGGGCAAAATAGTTCACTTTAGCACTTTTTTTTACCGCACTTTAAAACGCACAATAGCATTTTTAGAGGTCCGCACCATACGCAATGCGACGCATTGATGACAATGATGAGAAATATCTAGGGCATAAGAATCAAAATTTCTGCGCCGCTCCGCGACGCAATTTGTTTAAGAGTTCCAGGTCTTGAGCTTAAAAATATTCCAAGTTGTTCCAAATTGGTGTCGCTGGTTCCAAAGTTTATATGGCAGTTTGCTAACTCCAGCTCCTAAAAGTTGGTATGACCCATACCATTCCTGTCATACTGCATTTTCCATCCTAGTAACGTGCCTTTTCATCCGTTTTGTTTTGCCCTTGCAACGCTTGGAAAGGAGCCCTTTCAACGCTCGGGAAGGGGTCCTTTCGAGCCCCCCCCCCCCCCTGGACGAAATCCTGGCTACGTGCCTGTCTGAGATGATAGCACCGACAGAAGATGTGATGACTAGTAAATTCCTTCTGGTAACTAGTGCACTATAGTAAACATACTTCGTACATGTCGCAAGAAATGAAAAAAGTTATAGTTGATAACTTAGTCACATTGAGTAAAAACTTGAACTTTGTGACGCCAAAATGCCACTTGAAAATACAGGCTGTGATGCTCTATTTAAAGTGTTCAAGTTTGATCATAAATAAAGGGTAATCCGTGCGGGGACGAGAAAGACGGAAATGATATTAAATATATATTGCATTATATTGCAGGCTGGGTGGGCCCTTTTGGCCAAGGGCCCTTTTTCTGGAAAAGCTGCCCCCCAACCGAAAATATGTGGCGCCGGCCCTGCTTGCAGCTATCTGGTCCAGACTCCAGAAGTCGGAGTGGCGTGTTTGGGTAGGTGTTCGGATTTTTGGGTGATGGAATCTTGCGAATTTATCCGACCAATTAGCACCCTCCGACTAACAGCTGGGCACAGTTTACAACAGCACGTGTCTGGATCGGATGAGCGGCGACAGACCTTTGGGTAAATATTAAAATTATTATACCATAATAGTTCGTTTGCGACAACAATGAGTATCATATTTGAAATCACCACATCTTAAAGCTGCAGGGAAACCATTACTGATAGCTGTATTTAACTGCTGTCTAAACTACAGCAGTCACCTATGTCGGTGGACCACCATAGATTGTTCATTCATGTAAGACGTATTTTGTCCAACATTTATCTCTGCTCTGGGACGTTTATATGACATGATTGGGATGATGAATCTGCACCAGATTGTTAGAAGCATGGAATATAAACCCTACTTACTTAAACCAGTGTGTTTGTTGATATCATATTTATTAATGCATTGTAAACAGTTGTGTTCTCCCTTGTGAATCAAATGTCATTTATTGATCTCATATTGGATACCAAAACCATATTTGTACACTGTAATTGTGTCAAATTTGCTAAATGAACAGCACTTATTGGTCACATTGTAGGTACCTAATCTTTATGTTAAGCAATGGAGTCAGATTTTAGGCCTCTAGGCTCTACGTGCATCTGATATTTTTTCTTCTTCACATTATGTACTCCTTAAGCAAATTTGTTTTGTACTCCGCTACCAAGACAAAAAAGCAAAAATCCAGCCCTGTTATATTCTTACAAAAACAACAATGACTGGGGCTGGTCGTGATGGCACCGTCGGGTAAGTGGTGACGCACATGCGAGAGACCGGCTAATATGCCCATACAGCGGCGACTGATGGAAGTCACGTGATCATCCCCGGACAAGGTTGTCAAAAGTGAGTCCGAGATTTTCACCTCGTTACATGGTTCAAGAGCAGCGTCTCGGAAAGTCACAGTAAAATGTTGAAGGTTGCGCAAATTTTGGCGGTTTCCAAAAGTGATTAGCTGAGTTTTTGACGTGTTAACCTTGAGAGCGTTCGCGCGGAACCACTTGACTAGGGACGCAAGACTCGTCTCCATACGTGAGATTAGCGCCGGCAGCTCACACTTCCTGCCCGAGACCACGATCTGCGTATCGTCAGTAGAGGTGCAGAAAACTGGTCCCGGCGTCACGGCGCTGTGACTAAATCAGTTTCACGGCGACACTAAGCCGGGACTAGGTCAGGTCAAATGAGATAAAGCCGTGACCTTATCATACTAAAGACTAAATCAGGCGCATGTTCCAAAGTCCAAACATTTTGATTGAAGCAATTGTTGCAGCTGTTCATTTGGTTTGCATTCTATTTCGCAGTCACCTATGTCAGTCAACACTAAAGATTGACTGACTGACTAAAGATTGATACTTTGTATCACCTATAAACTTTTTAATCATGGTCTCTTAACTTGGGTATAGGATAGGCGACACTCATGACACTAGGTTTCGATAAAGTAACCAACTTAAACATCACACTAGATTATAGGTAACACAAAGCCAGTGGCTTTGTAGCACATATACACTTAGCTTCAAGACACCAACAAGCAAAGTTATGGAAGAAAACAAACACTAAGCCACTAAGCTTACTTACTTCACTAAAACTACCTACTACTACTACTACTACTTAGGTACCTGTTACCTAAGCAGAACAAGTGTCCCGGAGATACCTTCCTCTTAAATCTCAGTCACAACTCACAACACAACCAACTTGCACACTGACATTTCACATGTTAATGGATCACTAAATAGAAACAGGATTCCAAATTTCCAGTAGCCTCAATATATGCCTCAGATGATGATTCAAGTAAATAAAGACATGGACAAATAAAGACACACATAAAGAATTATTAATGGCTACAGGCTCGGTCTAATAAAATGCATCCAAATTCCAAATACCCCAAGCCAAGCTAAGGATTATTGTTATGTAATAATTTCTCCAGTACAAATAATTTACCAATTATATTTCACTTCTCTGATGCATCACAAATGGCGCTGTGCAAAGTGAAAACCCCCGGTTGGTAGCACTCGGGCGTTAAAAAAAACCTACTACACCATAGGGTTCGCATGTTAAATCGAACATTTTCAGACAGCTGGCTCATAACGTATGGAACATATGTTAAATCCGACTTCTGGAGTCTGGACCAGATAGCTACAAGCCTTGGATACAACGTTTCTTTTTACATTTTTTTATATTCCTGGCGTAATGGGTAAATGGCCTTGGGCGTTAACCAATATCGGAACGACCGCTGACCGCTTCCAAATGCTACTACAGGTACTGAAATATACACTACTTCGTATATTTGATGGAATTATAATCTATGAAAATACAAGTTATTGATAGCAAACAATACTTTTAATTTATAATGGACAAAACAACTACCAGCAAAAATTATATCTTGTCTAATGCATGGGGGCGTTACATTCCTTACTGTTCTACCCCACGTTCTACCCGTTGTTCTATTCAGCCCCCACCAGTAACAGTTGGCAGCACTCGGGCGTGTGTGCATTAAAAACCTACTACACCATAGGGCTCCCATGTTAAATCGATGATTTTCGGACGAGGCTGGATCGTAATCTATGGTACATATTTTAAATCCGACTTCTGGAACAGATAGCTACAAGCCATACAAGTAGCTATACAAGTTAGCTACAACGTTTATATTTATCATTTTTCGATATTCCGGGCGGAAAGGGGTTAAATGAGCTTGGGAGTTAAAAAATGTCGGAACGACCGCTGACCGCTTCCAAATGCTACTACAGTACTCAAATATACACTACTTCGACTACTACTTAGTAGTAGAATTTAATATGACTGCTTCCAAATGCTACTATATGTACTGCAAATACACTACTTTGACTACTACTTCGTATATTTGCTGGCATTTAATTCAATAAATGAAGATATAATCTATGGAAATAAAAGTTATTGATAGCAAACAATACCTTCAATTCATAATAGACAAAACAATTACGATACAAATTATATTTTGTCTTAATTCAATTCTTACTTTGACTACTACTTCGTATATTTGCTGGCATTTAATTCAATAAATGAAGATATAATCTATGGAAATAAAAGTTATTGATAGCAAACAATACCTTCAATTCATAATAGACAAAACAATTACGATACAAATTATATTTTGTCTTAATTCATTTGAGAGTTACATTCCTTACTGTTCTACCCGTTGTTCTATTACCCTGGTGCAAACAGCTGACGAATAATACAAAATTTACCTTCTGACGTCGAAACAAACATAAAAGCGCACCGTAGTTGACGATGGCGCGCCACAGCTGCCGATACGCGTGGCGCGTTTGGCTTACGCGCCCTAATCCAGCAACAACAACAATCTCCTCATTGCCAAGGTCATATTCTGTGCCACCGATTCTGGGAATTCAAGTTCAAGTTGGCCTTAAAGGAAATAGTTCACCTTCAACATTAGTTTTAAACTGAGATAGCTGTTTTGTAGCCCATGTTGGGAAACCCCTATCTGCAAGTTTCCTTGACTGAAAAAGACTCTCCAGCCGAAGATATTTGACTTTTTGGCGAAGGAATTCGGCGCATATATGATATACCGTACCGTCTGAAATATATGATATACCGTACCGTCTCCAGCACTGCCATGGAGCATGCGCAGACCAATAACGCACACCATAACATTAATGATTTACGACCTTCTGTCCTGAACTGGCGCGATGGAGGACCATTTTTGAAAAGAAAAAAAGAAACTGTATTCAAAAATATAATAAAATCGTGTTCTGGAAAAAATTCCGAAGGTGAACTATTTCCTTTAATGTGACATTTTGGGGGTGAGCGATTTCGTTATTCTAATATGTGGTTGGCTTCAATCAGGTGAGATGACAAGAATTTATGTTGGTATAGCTGTGGCTCACTGGTAACTTACATGCCAGAAGCCATGCGTGCCATTACTATTTAAATTGTATTGTTATCCTTGTATGCTCTTAGACTTAGCTTTGATGGCCTGCAAGTGAGATGGATTTGCAGTTTGTATATGCCTATACCTGTATTTCAAAAGGTTGTTCCGACAAATTTGGTAAATATATTCTGGTGCTGCGAGACGGCTTGTCATTAACATCAGCTAAAATCTGACTTAACCAACTTGTTTTGTCCATTTCCTAGTGTTTAAAATGCCATTGTTGATGCTTGATGGGATGGTTGATTACTTTGATACTTTCACATTCTTTCAGTGGCTTATTTATGAATCTTGTAGGTACTAGGTTGTAGGTATTAGGTAACCACTAACCATGCACTTCATTCATGCTTATTGATTTTCCTGCATCCATCCTACCTCAAGGTATTGGCAGTCTTGTCCTGTTGCTGTTCTAGCAATGTTTTCAAATCTAAATGTTCTAGCAAAGTATATTTTTAGGATACAAATTACATAACTATTTCATATGTTGAAATTGTGAAAATGTATCATGCCGTGACCAAGCTGGGACTCAAATTGAACTGGCTGCTAGCACGCCGTGACCTCTGAACTAGGTCAGCCGCCGTGACCGGAGCCGTGACCATTTGTTTGTTAATTTTCTACATCTCTAATCGTCAGCGTACTGTACAACTAACGCGCCATCTGTGTTCAGTGACAAATCGTTCGCAAACACGGTAAACAGTAATGGTCTCAGCCCTCAAGGCTGATCCCTGAAACACTCCCATGCGGATAGCGAGCGGCGGCGAAGACAGCGTACGACCGGCGCTGTCCCTGAGCTCCACACTCAGCGTATGGCCACGGAGGTACGCGCTGAACCAGGTGGTGTCAATACAGTAGTTTCATTTTGCGAAGGAGAAGATCGTGGTTAATCACGTCGAAACATTTGCTTAGGTCAATCAGACACATAAGCGATATTTCCCCGCTGTCGGTGGCGCTGAGGATATGATCGGTGACTCATCAGCGCGGTTTCAGTGGAATGGCGGGGGCGGAAAATGTGCTGAGCGGGGGAAAGGAGATAGTTAAAGGAGAGGTAATGGTACAGCTGGCCAACACGCTCCACCAATTCGCTCATGATGGGGATGATGGAAATAGATCGGAAGTTTGACGGATCGGAAGGGGCGCCGGATTTGAAGATGGGATGGATAATGGAGAGCTTCCAAGGATCGGGATAATCGGACGTGGCGAGGCAGCAATTGATGATGTGAAGGATAACGCCGCCGACAGCGGGAAAACTAGCCTTGAGGACACGAACACACACAATGCTCCGTCCGCTCGACACACCGCATTACTCCGCATACTGAAAAGTGTGTGCCCCAGCATAGTCAGTGATTGTCGAGACCAGTGTTACCGCACCTTGGGAAATTTCCCAATATCTTGGGAAATGACCTTCAATATTCGGATCTTGGTATTTGGTCTCCAATCTTGGGAAATTATCAAACTTCAACAAACTCTTATTTTGATCTTGCTGACGCCCAAAAAGGTACCTAAGATATGCTTATTTTGATATAAATTGTTGATAAGTTGTGATTGAATGCGATGGTTTGCTATGAAATATATAACTTGTTTGAATTAATTCATAAAGTTCTTGATATGTACCTTATAGTTGTAATTATGCTTATCGTCTTGTACTTGTATTGTATAAGGCCAGAGTATTTTCGTGGATACTCTTCTAGGTGGATACTTACTCTTCGTCACCGGGTAGGTGGTGGACGGTGCAGTTAAATTATACTCTGTGTATCAAGTGGGATGGACTATTATGGGATGGCTTTAATCCCGAATGCCAGCGTTAGAGGCTAGCGGGTGTTATATAGCCTTGTTACCTGGACGGGATTTTGATTTGGGTCCCAAGTTTTTTTCTCACCGTTTTATACTGATAACCGGATTGCTAGTTCAATATATGTCCGAAATAATTAGGTAAGGATTATGCTATTATATTTTAAATTGAATTAAAGTTTAAGAACGATATCTTCTTAAAACGATGCGTTGGAAGCCTAAGCGATGTACCACTTATATTTGAGCCTACGTACCGTGTTTACTATTGACCTATATAAGTATAGACGAACTACTCCAGCTGTTGCGCCGCCCGGCAGCCGTTCCCGCTAGAGGCGACACTAGCGCCGCAGCGGAGAAGGCATGAGTTAGCGCGGCAATGCTTTTGCTATGGCGGAGAGACGATATTTGACGATAATTACCGTGAACGTCCAGGCTGAATATTTTTATTCCATGATATTCATTATGAATGTCTCTGCGTCCTCAAACTTTTCCAGTGCGCTACCTCACTCAGTTTTTTAGTTACAGACCGACAAATATCGCCATTCCGCCATAGCAAAAGCATTGCCGCGCTAACTCAATCCCTTCTCCGCTGCGGCGCTAGTGTCGCCCAGCGGGAACGGCTGCCGGGCGGAGCAGTTCGTCTATATCGCGTCAATGGTTTTTACACTTAAATCCATTGATCTTGGGAAATGGGCTTCAAAATTGGGAAATTTGTACATGAATCTTGGGAAATGGGGTTGGACCGCTGCGGTAACACTGGTAGAGACTGAGGAAGCACAGTATCCGATCCGGGGTAGGCGACAGGCGAGCTCAGGGGCTGCACCCAGGCTGGCTATCTCCGCAGCTACGTTGGGACCGACATGGACACAAATGCGTTTAGTTGGTCGACCGACGTGTCAGGCTGCACCCTGCGGCTAGCCCACCTACTACTTATGACAGATCGCAAGTTGCGCCAGGTCGAGGTCGGGCCCTGCTCGGAGATTCGACGCTGAATGTCGGCACGCCTGTCGCGACGGATGGCAGATCGCACGGCACGGTTAAGGTCACGGTACTGGCTCGACCCACGCCCCCATACAGCCAGAGCCTCGCGGCGGCGTGCCATACGATCTGGTGGCCGGAGAGACGAGGGAGCTTTGGGGTTACCGATGGTCATGGTCTTATAAGGAGCGTGGTAATGATCTTTAACATAGTAATGATCTTTACTGGCATTTTGCCCCCGAGTACTTCATGAGAAGAAGCATTTTGTCCCGACCTTATCCATAAAGACCAAACACTTTACCACCCCTGCTTGTGTATTTCGTGCTGTTAATCGACTTATGACGCCGATCGTGCTGAATTACATGCGCTGTTGCTGGATTCAGGGCAACCAATATTCCTTCTTTCGTCAATCTAGGTAGCCGCACTGTCAAGTTGTTCGTACGCGTACGCTTTTAATTGAATGGAGATGAGTTATCGTTGGTTTCCGTTTGTGAATCAAGCAGTTTCCGCGTCTTAACACGCGCCATGGAGGGGGGGGGGGACGAAATCTGCCCCCCCCCCTCCGGTTTTTCGAGGATAGCGCAAAAACGGCGGCGCACCGCGCCGCCCATTTTTTACACACCTGTTCAGCAATGAACTTCCCACATTATGTAAAATTCTTGACCTCGGGTCATCTCAGGCCAGGTCACCAGACCAGGTCACGTGATGACCTCAACTCCAAAACGTTTGCAGTAGTACCACAGCCACAGTTTTAGGCCGATCGGTTTCAATCTTGCAGCATTTCATAAGGTCATAGATACCAACAATTTGTTGATCTCGGATTTATAATATCGGTGACCTAAGGTCAGGTCAATTTCATGACCGCCAACACTGTTTTGTCAATAACTATCGACATAATGAAGATATAGAAAGTAAAATGGTACCAATGTGTTTGTCTCGTCGCGAAACGTCTCCCAATATGCAACATGACCAACTTGGGTCACTACTTGACCTTGACCTGAGGTCAAATTTCTTAATTGAGCTAACCCAGTCGCCATGAATATGATTCGAAGCGCCTTGACGAGACAAACACGATAACGTAAAAACTATTGCTTTATATGTATTAGGTAAAAAGTTTGTTGCGAAAAACAGTTTTGCAAAAAAAATCACTTTTTTGACATTTGATGACCTCTGGAGCCTAAACTATTGACCTGAGCTCAAATCTGAGGACACCCATGTCGATTGCATTTGTCAAAGGCTTTCGATTGTTTTTTCCCCCGTTTGCTGCTAACTATCATAGTTCCCGAGATATTTGGGGGTGTTCGAAGCGAAGTCCTAAAACTTGAAAACCTGACCCTTGATGACCTCTGGTGACCTTAATATTTACCTGATAAAAAAGAACAGGTCAGGTCACAACGTCAAAATTTGAAATTGATAAATAGAAATAGAAAAAGCATGTGTTTGAGACCAGTGCTGTCTCAGAAATACAGTGTTGGCATTTATTTGTTTGTATCTGTTCACTAAAAGCAAAACACGCAATTTCACAATATGACGCCATGAGTTAGTTACTCATACTTAGGCAGCGATAAGTCAGTCAAAAATAATGGTATTGCTTTTAAATTTGGTTTGGGTATTGTCCACATGTTCAACACATCTTCAACACATCTTCCGTTTTTTTTTTAATGTTTGAAAATATTGATTTTGAGGGATTAAACAAAAATTAATTCTTTGGGGGTCAAAAACCAAAGGTTTCAAAAATCCGAGATCGCCATTTTGTAGCCCTTGCCATTTTCCGTCTGTTGACGTTTTGTATTGCCTTTTGTGTCAAATATGGAATTTGTAAGGCCTGGTAAAGTTTAGCTGATTTGTGTGTCAAACTCGTGTGTAGTGACGTCACTAAATTCGCTATATTAAAAAAAACGACGAAATTTCTTCATTTTTTAACAGAAAATGTATAGTTGATGGAGAAGGTACTGAAGTTTCACGTCGATAGCGCTATTTTTTCTTCTCGCTATTGCGAAAGTTCGTCAGGGGAGGCGAGAAAAAAAAACAGCCAATAGCGGGTTAATGGATGATTTTGTTTAAGAATGACCAAGATAATTGATAGTTTATTTGAAAGCAGCGATATCACCGACAGAGAAAATCATTTTGAGATGTCTAGCGTTTGTCGCGTACTATCTATTAATATGTGTGCGAAAACAGGTACATCATTAGGGATATATTTAGCGTGTGGCTGGTGTAACATGTAATGATGCATGACATCTTAAGAAGGTTTAAATACAAAATAACAAGTTTGAATAATAGGCATTTTCTTGCGCCCATCACGACGAATACGCATGAATTGTTTTGTCGAAATGCTACTGGCCGGCGCGAATGATATGCTAGCAGTTTAATCGATAGTTCCAGTACTTCTAGTAGCGGAAGCCCTCTTGGGTCTACCCGATAACTTTTTGCTGCCAGCCAGTCCCTGGGGTCTTTGGAATATCCTAACAACACTAAGCGAATCTGTAAAAAATTAAAGGCATGGTTCGATTCAGAAAATTATGTTCTATAAACCAGTGTCAATAACCACAAATAAGCGATGTGAGTAGGCACACTCCCTTTGAGTCGCGTGAATTTACCACCGGGCTGCTCAAATTGTATCTGTGTGTGGGTTAGATTTGATCGGGGGGGGGGGGTCCAAAGTCATATGGTATCATGGGCGTGACTTTCACTACTAGCCCATAGGGTCCCATGTTAAATTGCTACTTTTCCAGCTCGATTTTCGAACTGTTCTTCACCTCAAATTAATATATCAAACCCACAGAAAGAAAGCGGTAACCTTTTTATTTCGATTTTTGGGGTCAAAGTGTCAAGCCCAATCAACGAGTTTCGAGTTATTAATCAAAGTATGACACCATCTCAACGATATAGTCGATGGTCGTGGGATCGAATCCCGGGGATGCCAATAGTTTTATCGTAAAAGTGGCTACATACAGTTTTACCAGCAACATGCGGTGTTTTGCGCTTCTTTTATTTGGTATAACTAAATGATAAGAATCAGGAAATCTTATTAAAAAATATGAGGTAATTTTGTTTTTGCAAATGTGCTAATTGTGCAAGTGCTAATTAGGTAACTAACATCACATTTCCTCTGCGATGTTGCGATTATTTTTGTCAAGCGCAAAATTTTAACTGTTCTTATCAAATTCATAAAGGATACCCATAGAATAAAGCCAAAACATTTCTTTGATTTTTGGGGTTGAAATGGCAAACCCAACCAATAATTTTCGAGTTATTGGCCAAAGTATGACCCTATGATGTAGTCCAAGAGCATGGAATCAAATCCCGGCAAGGCAAAGGTTTTATTGACAGTCGTTGAGAACAACGTTATATGCTTTGTGCTGCGTAGTCCCTGAGACAAACACGCCACGGAACGGAGACTCTGTATTCGACACGTTCTCACGCGGGCGACTCAGACCATTGGGCTCGGCCGGGTCTGTCCGGCTGTTGCGTTGGGCTCGGCCAGGTCTGTCCGGCTGCTGCGTTGTGCTCGGCCGGGTCTTTCCGGCGGCCGGCCATCTGGGGGCGGTGTCGGATGACTGTTTCCGACACCGGACATCTGGACACAACTATGGGCAATATATGGCACCCTGTCTGTTATAATTTGATAACAGGAACAGGAAATATGAAATATAATTTCAATTTTCAAGCGCAATGTTGGGACTGGTCTTCTTCTTCTCAAACTCATGTATATTAGGCATGTTGAGGTCCATATTAGTAATGATGAAGTCTTAAAACAATCAACAAGAACTGAAAATTATAAGTGTTACGATCGATATACTCTTATTGATGCAGCGGCACAACACGACAACGGCACTCACTGTCCGTAGTCCGTACCCGGACTCCGATATGCTTAGGCTTTCGTGACGCACTGTTTGCGCTTCCGTGCCGCCCGCCTTTCCATGACCTCCGCGCGCCGAGCACCATTTACCGCCTGCGTGCGAATAAATGTGCGAACGCGCACAAAGGCCCTCCTAGCAGCAGCGGGTACGGAAGGGAACTTGTCGTGCAGTACACTCAGAAAAGCGACCACCACTCTCGGTTTCCAGCTCAGCCGATTCGGCTCCAGCACATGGTGATGGCAGAACGCCTCTTCCATCTGTCGGAAACGTTCAAAGAATGCCTCCGTCGGGACCGTCAACCCTCATTTACTCCGCATCCTGAGCCAGAGTGCCTCCACTGGTCCATCCTCGGTCTGCGAAGACGGGGCGCCAAGAGAACGATCCCCCGCCTTGCGAGCCACAAAGCCACTCACATACGCCATAGCGCTGTCCGTCGCCGACGCGCCTGCTACTGGGCCGGCTGCTGCAGCGCTCGGGGCGGTGGAGCTGCCGGCTGGTGCAAGACTTCTCTCGTACTCCTGCAGCAGCGACTCCATCTCCGGGTCCGGCTCCTCAGGCCCACAGTTACGATCGTCGCTCGTCGATGGCTGGTCGGTGTCGGCCAGTGTGGCGCAGAAAGCACACATGTCTGCGGCCACCTCCTGTGGGACGAAATCTGCGGCCTCCTCCTGCAGCTCCAGCAGCTACTCCAGCTCCGACGGCACTGCCTCTGGGTCCGTATTCGGCTCGGGTGACGCCTGTTCTGCGCCCCCCCCCCCCCCCCCTCCTCCGGTCTCGTCAGTGTGCTCACACCTCTGTTCAAACCCAACAGGATGGTGATGAGGCGGAGGGAGGCGACGGCGTCCACGGGGTTGGGGTTGGAGTTTGATCCGCTCCTGCCCCGCACCATCCCGAAAAGTCCCTCTAGCCGGTCCTGTGTGAGGCGACGGGTCAGCAGGTACGTGCTGTCGCCAAACACAGCACGCATGTCGGCCAGGAGGCCGCGGACAGACCGGATGGTGACGAGCAACCCCTTCTGAAATGGGTACAGGATGTTTAGCCGATCCGAAGCGCATGCCCAGCAGCTCTTCGATGGTTGCGTCCAGCACCGCCTCCTGCTCGTTGGCGGCCTTGTAGCCGCTGCGCAGGGACTTCGGGTCGGCGGGGCTGACGCTGTTGAGCACGTCGCAGGCGTTGTCAAACAGCTGGATGACCCGGGCCTCCTCAGTGTATATTGAGTCTGTGAGGAAGTACCTCATGCAGTCGGCCGTGCTGCTGCTGATGAGCTGCATGGCCGGTCTCACTTTCTGGCGAGACATGCCAGTCACCTGCAACAGTGAGAACAATTATATACCTAGTTAATATAATCGTATGACCACATAAATCGGCACAGAAGCACAACAGGACAATGATGCAACAGCTGTAGTATTTGTGGCTGAAAATGTTGCATATTGTTTTTGTTTGGCTGAATTGTTAAGGTATACCATAAAAAGCAATTTCCAAAAACAATAAAATTCAAAACATACCCTTCATATTTAGTTTAGATTGCAAGGAATAGTGCAGATTTCAAAAAGTGGTGTGTGTTGCTATGGCATTGCGTGCTTCAAAAGAAGATATACAAGACTCAGGAGTCAGAACTTAAGCAAAAATCATGATTTATACAAATATTAAGTACAAATACAATGATTATCCTATAATTGTTTACCTAACTGGCCATAATATTGTCATTCACTTAACAAAGGGTTTGAGCACTGGTCTAGTAGGTACCTCTGCTTTAAGCACATGCCACCACATAACACTTAAAACACAATAAAACATGCAATGCATATGTTAAATAAAACACAATCAAGCACATGCCACTTTAACAAAGAGACAAAATTGTCAACAATGCACCACAGTGATTTCTCACCATGGCCTTCAAAACTGATATCTCAGATTAAACCACATTATAATTAAAGTGACTGATTTCCTTTAATTGTGACGTTCTTCAGGTCAGGTGAATGGTATGATCACTGGTCAGGTGTGATTGTGACATAGACATCAGCTCCATAGCCTTTGGATCCGAAATGAGAGGCGTCAAACACACCCTTCCCATTCCACACCTGCACACATGCAAAACACAACAATAATATTGATTGTCATAAAAATAACTCAATAATCAGTCTCAAAAGTCTCAATAATCTCATAATAAATTAATGCACCAATGTATGTTGTTAACCTGCCAAGGTCCTAAAGTAACTGTCAAAGTACCAATGTCAATGTTTGTTTTAAGACCAACAGGATACACATATGAAAATAATTCAATCCTCACATATTGATATTTAAATTTGGTTTTGTTTGTGGACCAAGCAGCAAGCACCATATCCTCTTGGGACCAAGGTGCTAACTGGAACTCTCACCCTGTTCCAAGGGATATCAATATGGCGAGCCAGGGGAGCTGGGCATATTTTTTTTCAGAGGCCCAGGAAAATATTGTGGTGAAATATTGACTTGAGCCCAAAAGTAGTAACATAAATAGTTTCAACATGATTTATGAAGAGCTATCAAACAGTATTTTTGGTTTTCCACCTACTCCCCATAGGCGCTGAGTTCAAGGGGATGGGGCGTCATGCCCTGAGGGGTGGGGCAAGACACCTTTTGCAGGCCTTTTGGAAATCATCTACAAAATTGTTAAATGAAGAAGGTAGAAATAGGGAATGCAGAAGCAAGACAACTCTCCGAACTTATGAAGAAGGTAGAAGGTAGAATTACCAATATTTTGCTGGTCGCCAGGGCATTTGGGTAGTAGTTCAGTAATTCACCACCCCAGTTTATGGTGTTCTTGAGGTCCCCAATAGAAGAAGAGTAGTCAGCTGACAATAATATTATGACAGACTGAAATGGGGGTTATCTGTTTACAAGATGGTCGAGGGGGTGCGGGGGCGACCCCCACCCTCCCCAGTAGGTTATGCAGTGCAGCGTGTGAATATGAGCAGAGCATTCTAAACATGGGTCCCTGTGACCATAATTGCTGTAAAGGTTAGGTCAGGTTCAATTATATATAGTTTTTGGTGACGTCATAGCTTTGGTATTACTGGTACAGTTTTCTGTCTCGTAAAAATACTCAATTCTTCTATAAGCACTGATAAAATTTTGACCCTTCAATGGCGAATTTACTCTTCTTTCTCGAGTCAGAATACCGTGTCAGAATGTCCGATTGGTCCTGGGGTCAGACGACGCGGTAAAATATGACTCGCTTCGCTTACTCTCAATTCGCGAGTACGCTGACTTTGAAAAGGCGGGTAAAATCAGTATATGTGGAAAATGCGAGTACTTTGACTCCGACCACGCGGGTCAGTTAACTCGGGGAAAGTGGCTCTCCTCACGAACCCCTTTAACTAGAGTGCAGCGACCCCGACTATGTGGGTCATAATACGCGGCAAATGCGACTTCATTCTCGAACTCTTTAAAGAAGTGTATGCGAACGCATGCGTATGCGTGCGAACGAACGTATGCGTATGCGTATGCGTATGCGTATGCGTATGCGTATGCGTATGCGTATGCGTATCCGTATCCGTATCCGTATCCGATCTGGCGGGTCATAGACGGAATGCCTCGGAATTGTATCCGGTATTTGACTATTCTTCTGGGAGTCGGGTGATTCGCTATTATCTGAAGGTCGTGTGTTCGATTCCCAGTAACAGCCTGCACTGGTCCTGCCTCGCCGGCTTGTAGGTGGCGGCGGGAACGTTAGTAGTTACACGAGTGGTAAGTGGATCAACCATAATGTGATAAAACATGTCACGCGTTTCTCAGCAAGACGACTGCAAAATACCAACAAGTATTAATTGATGTATTATCTGGATCTGAATCACCACCAACAGCAAGTCCGCGGCAACATGTCCGCACCAGAGCCGGCTGTCGCGAGCCAGCGGCACCATGTCCACACCAGCTCCGGCCTCCGCGAGTCCGCGGCAACATGTTCGCACCAGAGCCGGCCTCCGCGAGTCCGCGGCACCATGTCCACACCAGGGCCGGCCGCCGCGAGTCAGTGACACCATGCCCGCACCAGCACCGGCCTCCGCGAGTAAACATCACCATGTCCACACCAGTAACGGCCTCCGCGAGTCAGTGGCACCATGTTCACACAAGCGCCGGCCTCCGCGAGTCAGTGACACCATGTCCACACCAGCGCCGGCCGCCGCGAATCCGCGACACCATGTCCACGCCAGCGCTGGCCTCCGAGAGTCAGCGGCACCGTGTCCGCGCCAGCCCCTACCTTCACTGGGTGAGAAGATCCACCACAGGTTTGAGTACGCGAGGTACCTTTACCACCTCCGTGTAGCCGAAGATACGGTTCATCAGGAAGTTTCCCAGATGCCCCTCTGGCCCACTGCACTTCTGGTTAAAAATCAGCACGACGGCGCCCCATAGGAGGAGGGAGCTTCTTGAACGGTCAGTGACTTCGAACAGCTCCCCCCCTCTCCACTTTTACCGCACCGTTCAGTATACGTGGCGCATCAGCGCTGGTGTCTGGACCCACGATGTTTCCGAAGTTGCAGCGGAACAGCCGCGTCAGCGCTTCAGCTGACTTTTCTGAAAGCATACACAGGGCTCGTCACAAATAGTAACCACACCAAACCTTGTATACCTAAAAATATACGAAATACTTCTGCGTGATACATTTTGTTTTTGTTTACTGCAGTTTGACCGGCGCCCGGCTGAACATTGTTATACCGTGTCACCGGTGGGAGAGCGAACCCCTGGCCGTTATGCCGTCCGTCGTTCAGGCGCGGCTGACTCCGGCGGTGACCTTTAATCGCCGCGGACTGGCACCACCAGTGTTGGATTTTTCGTTTCATGACCTGGTGCAGGAGAGTAAAAATCCATAGGTGGAGAGTACAATTTTCGTGTAGGAAAATTTATATTTTCATTTTTGAAAATTATTTTACTTCGAAAGTAAAATATCCTTATTTGTAATGGATATTAAATCCTTGTGAGGAAAATTGAACTGTATTTTAACTACACTGTCAGAAAGATCAGGTGAAAAGAGAGCAAATTTCCAGAAAAAAAATGAAGAGAGCAAAATTCTTTGGATCCAAAAAGTCCAGAAAATGGCAAAAATGGCAAGGCTGGGCACCACAATGACATAATTGATTGAATGGGCTATCAGATGGCGAATACCGCTTGTCAATCGGATGCAGGATTCCAAAGATCGCGTTACTGTCGGCCGCTTATATGTGATAAAAATCCTGTATTTAGTGAGGACTTGCGAACACTTCACGCTCGCTCGTAACAATAGAGTTGCACTAAAGCACCATGTGTCAGTATCATCTACTCGGATAGCATGACAACTCTGAGGCTAGAATGTGTCTGAACACCAAATCGTTACCCTATCTGATTTATTTATAAGCTAAATGTCTAAAAACATTTGAGGCTCCATTCACACTCTGCATCACAAAGAACATCCTTTTGATTAATGGTAGTGGGACTCTTACATAAATAGGGTATCAGTATCAGGGTAATCCTACAGCAAAATCATTTTAAAAGCATTACAAAATAATAATCCAGCATCACATTTATAATAAATGATCAGAACGTAATTTGATCATGATGACATGACTAGGCAGAAACATTGCTGATAAAACATAACTTCTATCAATATTGGTACAGATGGATCCCAAATTTGTCACAGATACAATCATACCAATGAAGGATCAGATTTTGCAGTCCCAAAATTTGTCGATTTGGGTTGGAAATGACACCCAAATGTCAATAATTTTTCACTCTCACTTCCCTATTTTAGGAGTGAAATTTCCACTCCCAAATTATGAATTGTGATATTGATTCTGACATAAAAAGGTATTGGTATTGACTAAAAGTACTTGATTTCAACAAAAACTACTCTGCTTTTCATATTCAGAACAGAAATCAATATTGTACCATTTTGTACATAATTGTCCACTCTCATGGTCTTTTTTGGCTAGAATTTTCCTGACACCCAAGCAAAAATGAAAGTTTGGGACACTGGATTTTGTAATGGAGCACCACAATTGAAGCTGTTGTAGATGACGCTTGATGATCAACTGCTACCAAGCAGACCGGCAGCTGTGCATCCAGAGTGTAGGGCACATTGTTTACAGCTGAGTTTTGAAGGGGTTAGAGTGGTACTGGTACATATGGGTTCAAACTTATACAAAATGCTTGTGTCTAAGAGTGTATTCAAAACCTGAAAGCATGTCTTGCGGAGGCACTCATTTGACCTCAGGTCAAAGAGTGCCCGCAAGGTCAAATATCGGGCATTGCATAACTTTTTTCCCTAAAGCATCTATCAAAGTCGTTTCAACAGTTAAATATATCAAATATACATACTGCAACACACAACATTCAACATACCTTTTTGTTCAACATACTGCAAACAAAATTATGTAAGGTTACAATGTCGTATGACTGAAATCTGAATACCATTGATAATATTAAACACCTATATACCTATTATACCTCACCAGTAAAACGCCTTTTTGGGAAATGACTGAACGGGCGCACTCAGGTAAAGCTAAATTAAGTTGTATTAAATTGTTCATGATTTCCTTTTTCAAATCCGCCTAAAGGGCGGATTTGAATCCTGAGCGCTGCATGCTTCATCATATAAATTAATGCTTACATTAATAATGCCATTTTTTATCAAGAATGATTTTGGTTCATTTTGACATTTGCATGTGCCACACGCTGTGGTACCACCCCTACAGGGTCCTAGGATTGCTTTGAAGACAGGGTGTGGAGTGGGAAATTCAGCCAAAAATAAGCATTAAGAGTGGAATATTCAGCCTAAAAAGACCATATGATGAGCTCAGCTTTGACAAAATTGACCCATCAGAATTGGCTGTTACAAATGATAATACTTTTCAGCCTGTGGAGGAAAACGGGTTAGGAAAACAGGTTAGGAAAACGGGTTAGGAAAACGGGATAAGGCTTAAATTTAGGGAGTGGAAAATTCCCAGTAAAACTGGGGAAAGGAGTGGAAAATGTTATCCATAGGGTGTCATTTTCCACCCAAATTTTGCAATCCTAGGACACTGCACCCCTATCAGAACGCAACATACCAAAATCAGCCAACAAGTGTCCTCTCTAAATTCTGTATATTGTAAGGTAAGGCAAGGTAAGGTGGAACACAGTAGTAACCAAACATATATTTCAGTCTGGTCCTGATCAGAGCTTTAGGCCTTTCATATATCAAAGTATACCTTCATATCCTCAATGGTTCTCACCTACTTATGCAGTGTATGCCTATGCTAATGTTCTTGGTAAAGAATATGCATCGACATTGGACATGGAACAGAAAAAGTTTGTATTATAATGTTTCCAAGCCCCAGCTAACCCTGCAACTCTTCATCCCATGTGATGTGAGTAATCCATTATACAATGCATTATACAATATGCCATTTGTCTCATGTGCGCCGGTTACGCAAGCACAGAATGTAAGCCAAGGAAAATGTTGTTTCACTGTTGAATTCATTTAATAGATCGTGTCACAGATAATAATTGTTCTAAACAGTTTCCGAAGTTACCCTTATATCATTTTCGAGAAGAAAAAAAACGAACTTATAAATAAAATATTAAATAAAATAATTATTCGCGAATGGTGACATTCTGCTGTGGCTAACTAATTTTCTATGACGTCAATGGATGCTTTTAGCTTATGCAATTTAAGTTTATTTCAGTCTTATTATCAAGATAGGTAACAACCAAAAGTGTGATTTTAATGTATGCGTAGCACGACAAAATAGAATGTGTGAGGAAAAAATGATTGTCAAACCTTGCATGACGTCACGCAGAAGTTGGGCTTGGACACAATTTGTTCTACATTCTTGTGGCTGGCCGCCTGGGAAATGTCAAGGTTGATATAGATAAGGTTGCGCATTTAGTCATGTGATCAAAATGGGCACCAAAGTAAGGGATCTAAACCGAAGAAGACATATCAAGGCAAGTAGCACACCTATGCATGCACACTACATGCTAGTAACTGAAACTAAATAGATTATTTACAAATTCACCATTTTAGTCATATAAAATATTTTAAAATCTATAATTGATTGTATTTAGATAAAATGAAGAAGATTTATCAAACAGCATGTCATATGCAAAATAAAATATTGCATTCTTGAAATATTCGGATTGTTTTGACAACAAATATTAGGTAATATGTATTGCTTTGTAGATTTCCCAGTACAGGAAAGTAGAACCCTATGCTTTAATTCAGATTATGTTCATGATCGCTAACACTGACCTATTTGTTTCTCTCAAATGCATTTACATATGCAGGATTTTGCCAAACTTACATTTGGTCAATATTCAGTTATTTAATTGTGGAACTTAAATCTGTTTGGTACCTATTCAGTCAGTTTTGCTACCCTTCAATTGTATCGGTTTTGTCATGTTTTGAAAACAATTCTGAAAATGCATCATGTCATGTCAGACAGAACTATTTTGCCATCAGCATCATCAATGACTGGAATGGGCTCTCTGCTGCTGCTGTGCCTTCACCTTCCCTCAATATATTCAAGAGTAGGTTGGATACCCACTGGGAATCAATTTGGTACTACATTCCTGACATAGACTGAGATAGGACACAACTACAGAGCTTGGTAAGAGTGGGTGTTACAGGTCTTTGGGTCTTATATCCTGATGCAGTGTGGCCAAATTCAGGGAGTTAGGGGAAGGGATGCCAAAATTATGCAATGTTCCCAGATGAGATATCATGAAATGTGGGGTGTCTAGCTAAAACACATGAAAATGCTAGCCTAATAGTCATGTTTTTAGACCTGTACACCTCCTGCATCCCAAGATATGTGATCAAACAAGCAATTTAGGCATCATTCATTCCCCTAAATTTGTGAATTTGGCCACCATGTCCTGATGACCATAAAGACGTAAAAGAAAAATGCAACAAAGAGCCTCTCAGGCCCATCCGAGGTTGCACCCCCCCCCCCCCCCCCCCCCTCCTCCCTCCACCAATCTCGCCCCCTTCAAATCAGCTTACTCTACCTGAGGAACTTATGCCTGAAACTGTCGTCCCTTTTGTTTCATTTTGTATTAAATATTACATAGTATGAGGCTGTGGTTTTGTTAACTCTATTTTACTCTACCTGCCTAAAAGCAGCCTAATCCCATGAATATTTATGAACACAACATGTTTGTAAAGTATGTAAGCCCCCCTTCTCTGTTAAGTATGTATCTAATCTAATTGTGAAGGAAGCAAGTGTCCATAAGATAAGGTAGGGTAAGGTCATCACTAAACAGGATGATCAACTATTTGACTCCTATATGCTCCGCATTACGATCAGGAAAAATTATCCCAATGAAGAATGTCCGCCAAAATATGATTACCATCAGTCACACCTTAACATGTGCTGTAGGTACATTTGGTATTAGTTCAGTAATTCCCCTCCCCAGTTTATGGTGTTCTTTAGGTCCCTAATGGAAGAAGAATAGTCAGCTGACAGTAACATTACAACATATTGAAAAGTGGTATTGAAAGAAAAAGCAATATCTTTGACTGTCTACAAGATAGTCTGGGGGAGGGGTACAGGGGACAGCCCCCATTCGGCCCCCTGTAGGTTCTGCAGTGCAGCGAACAGAGCGTCCTAAACATAGGTCCCTGTGACTGTAATTGCTGTAAAGGTTAGGTCATGTTTGATCATGTATCGTTTTTGGTGACGTCATAGCTTTGGTATTACTGGTACACGTTCCTGTCTGTCGTAATAATACTCTTTTTTATATTAGGGTCCTCAAGAACACCATTAACCAGGGAGGTGAATGACTGAACTATTACCAAATTTTTGCCATGTTCCTATACTCCTGCCTCGTCATTCTGTAACCTACCACCAGTACCACTTCTTGTTCCATCTGTAGTTCTGAACCAATGGAAGCCCAGTTGAACCCAGGCTGTTGTCATTCCAATAAGCTGTTCAATAAATTCCCCCAGCAACGTCACAGCGACATTACTTTTTGGATCCCTGTGAGTTTTCTTGTCATTAATATGAGACTTGATACTGTCTAACATACATTATTGATGATGTACTTTACATGTATGTCACTTGCAAAGTAGTGTTCCATATATTTAGCTTGCTATGCCAGATACTAAGTATGCCCTCAGTAACGTCATGGAAGATACTGTGCAGCAATGGCGGTTCTACCTCTAGTGTGATAGGTAGGTACTTTGTGACAAACCCAATTCCAATGGCACAGCTTATTAAAATGGGTAGATTTTCAGAAAATTGGTGTGGCATATTGAGTCATATTAGAGAGTTTACAAATGGATGGCTGGCTAATGTTAAAATGCCATCAAATCTGGCCAAAGTTGGTGGAGCAAACTAAAAGTTTGTGGGGCTATGACCGCATCAACTGAAGATGGAACTCCACCAAACGGTTATCAACACATCACGTCACATGACAAATGCAGCATTTTGTACAACTCCATATCAATCAGACAATATATACATATTAACTCACCTCAACCTTCAGTGTTTCTAGCGAACGTCACATCACATCACACAGCCATGCAACAGTCAGGAGCCGTATGCGGCGAAAGTATACGCGAGCCATGCGACTCAGTTTCAACCGCAGCAGAAATGGGCGGGAAACAACATAACCAGCTGATTTTACCCGATTTTACCGGGTTGCTTAATGCTGCAAGCACCTCCCAAGATTGAAGGGTCAAAATAATCGCCGCAAAATAGTGCACCGCCCCAATGCGTGCTGATGACCCTGATAATGCTAGTCGTATTACTCTGCATTTAGCGCAGAGTCGTCGATCGTTTTAATTCAGCATTCGCTGACTCGAAAAAGAAGTGATTCCCGTTTTGACCACTTTCGTAACTCGCCTTTGTCGAGTAGCTTGAGTCGCAAAAGTTTGAGGAGTATAAATTTTTATCAGTGAGGGACCTCAAGAACAACATTAACTGGAAAGGTGAATTACTGAGCTTATCGGGTCCCCGGCGATATTGAAATTAAAACTGCATGTTTAAAACAAGCCATGCCTAATGATTATAAATCAATGCCTACATGACAATGACTGCTGACAGAACTGACAAAACTTAAATAATTCCATTCTGTTCATGTATTTGCGAATCATTCCATATAAATGGCTTAATGTTCGATTCGAGTGAAAAGGATACAAGTTGGGCGATACAAACGAAAAACACGACAGACAATTTAAAACACGCATCGCACACACACAAGAAATCGTGGTAACTATGTTAAACGAACGAACGAATTCAAGCTTTCACACACCGCCGTCACAATTTTCGAGTTGGGATTTTAGCACGGCGAGGCTCCGGGAGGCCATAACGGCCGGCGTCAGGTGGTTCCAAGACGAGGCCGCCCTATAGGAAAAAGCCCTGCGCGACATGGATAGCCGGAAAGCGGGCAGTTCTAGAGCACCAGCCACCGCGGCCCGCGTGAGGCGCTCACTCACAGCGGTGCGAGGGATGAATAGCGATCGGACCGCTGCCGGGGCGCGGGGATCGTTTAAGGCTCTGTAGACGCCGATACAGTCGCGGCGCGCAACGAGGTCGCGTATACCACGCCAGCCTAGCGACTCCACGATCGGTGAGATATGATCACGACCCCGCGCACCCGAGACGATCCTTGCCGCGAAATGTATCACCTTTTGTACCCGGCTGAGGTGGCAGTCAGCGGCCCCGCCCCAGACGGAGAGGCAGTTCAGTATGTGGGGGAACACGTGTGTCTGGATTAGGAGTTGGCGGGTCTCGGGTGTGAGGTGGTGACGAATTTTATACAGACAGAACAGGATGGAGTTGCACTTTTTGACTAAATTGGAAATGTGCTCCTCCCAGGACAAGTTACGGTCCATGGTGACCCCCAGCATCTTCACGGACGGCAAGGGATTGAGTGTGTGGTTTGAGATGTTGAGCTGAAAGGATGGAGTCTTTTTAAGGGCTTGAGGAGTACCGACAAGGAGGAGCGTGGTCTTGGTGGGGTTCATCTTTAAGGAGTTGGCAGTGAAGTAGGATTGGACCGCAATGATGGTATCCTCCTGGCGGGATTTTAGTAGGGATAGGTGTGCTGGGAGGGCAGAGTCGAGGAGCTGGGTCTCGTCTGCGTAGGACACCAGACGCCCGTGAGGAAGGTACGATGCAAGGTCGTTCGTGAAGATGCTGAAGAGGAGTGGGCCCACGAGGGACCCCTGAGGGACGCCGTGGGATAAAGGAAGGGATAGTGATCCGCCTCTCACCACCTGCAGCCGACCATCGAGGTAACTCCGGAACCATCGGGGATCGATGCCGTACCACTGTAGCTTGGTCAGGAGGACACCGTGGTCAACGCTGTCAAAGGCTCTACTAAGGTCGACGGAGGTGACGGCGACGACATGTCCCGCGTCGATCCGGCGCGTCATCCATTCCACAGCGTCGACCACGGCATCCTCCGTCGAGTGGCACGGCCTGTACGCGTATTGTGAAGGCGCCAACAGGCTGTGAGAAACGAGATGCGCCGACAACTGCGTACATACAACCTTCTCGCATATTTTTGACAACACTGATAAAATCGATATCGGCCTAAAATTGCCAGGAGCATCGCGAGGCCCAGATTTATGAAGAGGGAGAACTGAGGCAATTTTCCAGTCACTTGGGAAGACGCAAGTGATGACAGAAGTGTTGACGAGATGAAGCAAGTGAGGCCCTAAGACAGCGAAACAGTTTTTCAATGCAAGTAGCGGCACACCATCGAGTCCAACAGCCCTAGAAGAGGACAGTTCTTTCAAGGCACTAGAAAGCATGGGTAAGGTCACCGGTTCTAAGACTAGCTGGGCTGTGGTGACGCACGGTGGTCTCGGAGGGAGAGGTGGCACGCTGTGGCAGCCGGCTGCCAGCTCGGCAGCTATCTTAGGCCCGACTGAGGCGAAATGGCGATTGAAGTCGTCAGCTCGGTCCATCGGCATATCCTCGGCGCCGCCGCCTCCTCTCGTGGGTCGAAGGGCGAACTCACGGATCCCGCGCCAGAAACTCGCACGATCAGACAGCATGGTCGCGCGCAGAAAGTCGCGTTTCGCCTGGGCACAGCAACTCTTAACCCGGTTTCGGAGCCGCCGATACTCGATAAGGGCGGTCTCCGTACCGTACCTGTGCCATTCCCGGTAGGCCCGGTCGCGCTCACGCATTACACTGCGCAGCTCGTGGTTACCCTCCAACCACGGGCAGCGTGGGCGACGTGGGGTCACAGTTTTCAGGGGACAGGCACATCGATGGCAGACGACCATACACGCATGAACACCTCCAACTTCCCCTCGATGTCAGCGGCCCGGTATAACGGGTCCCAGTCTGACAGCAGCAGATGTAAACTGAGCGCGTCCCAATTTACTTTGCGCCAGGGGCGAGCTCGGAAAGGCGTAGCACGCGAGTGCTGACGCCTGAAGGGCGCGCGAAGAATGGTGGTGAGGTGGTCTGCAATCGGTACCGGTGGCACCGAGACGGCGCTCTCCAGATCCGGCATACTGGTGATTATATGGTCAAGGAGTGTGGCGGTCGGTTCCAGATGGGTGGGAGTGACAACAAGTTGACAAAGGTTCAAATCATTTAAAATTGAAATATAGCGGCGCACAGTGGGAGTTTGAGGACGCAGAAGGTCGATGTTAAAATCACCAAGACAAAAGACGGGTCTACCAGTGGCGACAGCTGCGCGAAGTTGGTCGTGTATCTCGTCGAGGCCTCCTAATATCGGCTGAGACGGGGGACGGTAGACAACGCCCACGGTGGCCGAGCGCCGCCCACCGCCGCTCACCGACACCCACAGCGACTCGCAGGCTTCACTGGCGCTGGAGATGGGTAGGACGGCGCAGTTCAGGCGTTCCCGGTACAATATCGCGACACCACCACCACGGCTCGCTGTCACAGCACGATTCTGGCACCGCCGGGTCGGCCGGTCCCTGCGCACCAGCCTGTAACCGGGAAACACTAATATCCTGTCCGTGACACGATCTGTCAGCCACGTCTCTGTGATACACATCACGTCAAGGTCGTGATCAAGCACTGTCAGACTAACGCAGTCCATTTTCGGGATCAGCGACCGGACATTCGCATGGCCGATCGCGAGAGTGTGAGCAGGCCTCGTGGTCTCGGTGTGAGATGTGGGCCGACTCGCTGCTTGCTGGGTCTGGCCGGTGTGTCGGTTGGTTGCAGCGAGCGCCGGCCCCGGCCGCTCGCTGGTAGCCGCGTCGGATGGGCCGGCGGCCGCCGCCGCTGCCGCCGCTTGGTCTGACGGAGTAGCAGGCGTCAGCGGGTCGTCTCTGTCTTGCGTCACTGACCCTGTCGTGGTGACGGATGGTTGTTGGCACACTACACGACAGGGCCCATCGGGGTCCCCAGTGCCGGGAGCAGTCGGCTGGTCGCTGCTCCCTCTCTCCCTCGCTCGGCGGGCCCGCCACCCGCCCCGGGCTCCCCGCCGCGCCGGCCGCCGGGAACGTGCCCCGGTGACCGTTTGGCCGCCTGGCATTTGTTGACTTTAGCCGGGCGGCACTGCGGCGGGTATCCCCTGGTCAAGGGGGGTTGCCATGGCGACGGCCAGGCTAGTGGTGTTCATATGCACTGCCGCGTTAGTATACGTTGGAAAAGAAGTAGTTCTAGAAAATAGACGCAGGACTCTTGAAGAAATGCAATACATTAGTGTAAATACATTACACTAACTAAACGGAAGATGGAACTTACAGCGAGACGCAGACCAATACCGCCGTCGGTGACGAATAGTATCAGACTGGTTATTGATTCACCTTTTTTGGAAGGATTCAATCACGATTCATTTAGGAATATGAATGATTCAGTCACCGTTTGATTCATGGATAACCATTTTGAGAAATGATTCTTTCCGATTCAAATAATCAAAATATTTTGTGATCAAATCACGTTTGACTCGCCATTGAAATAGCATTGGACAGTCTTTTTGATTCAATCAGCCTCGTATCTATGCGGGTTTTGATTCAATCATGATTCATGAATCACAAAATCTGGTGGTGAATCGATTCTTCTTTGATTCAAGGAATTTTGATTGAACGATTCCAATCGATTCAATCAGAGTCGAATCAATAACCAGTCTGAATAGTATATCCAAGATTACTTTACTAACAGTATATCAATATTGATATAGGGCCTTGACAAATAGCACGGGAGCAAAGGCCGCACCAATATGTATATATATATATATATATATATATATATATATATATATATATATATATATATATATATATATATATATATATATATATATATATATATATATATATATATATATATATATATATATATATATATATATATATATATATATATATATATATATATATATATATATATATATATATATATATATATATATATATATATATATATATATATATATATATATATATATATATATATATATATATATATATATATATATATATATATATATATATATATATATATATATATATATATATATATATATATATATATATATATATATATATATATATATATATCTATATATATATATATATATATATATATATATATATATATATATATATATATATATATATATATATATATATATATATATATATATATATATATATATATATATATATATATATTTCACATTCAAACTGGTTATATTTGTTTACACATCAAGTAATAATAAGTTGGACAAATTCGTCTTACGTCTTAATATGTATAATTGTTAATAGGAACACAAACGCCATACTTGCCGCGGATATCGTGCATCCATATATGGTATATTATCCCAAATCTGGTAGTGACCTTCATTTTTTGGTATGTTTTTTAGTCTTTATATTATATTTATAGTATATACTAAACAAAACTTTGGAGTACCCAGTGTATAGTGCCCTGGATTTGATAGAGAACAACGTTTCAGGGAAGTAAAAACACGCCATTTCAAGTGTCAACGAGCTAAACATTAACTATATAACCCAGAAACTTTAGACGGCGGGTGGTATCCGTGTTGCGCTCCATTGACAACTGTCTGGAGAAGGGGCGCCCAGGTGTGGGGCCTGAGAGGCGGGCGGCGACGCGTCTATCTTATTCCCGCCGCAACCTGTATCGATCGTACTCGCAGAGCGAGAGTTGTGCCGAGCTGAGCCGGTGCGGGCTGCAAATTCCTGAAGTATAGCGACCATTCGCACCAATTCATTTGATTGGTCGAATTCACTTGGATGTGATGTCACAGTCTCCCTACATACCCTGGCATGCACGATATCGTGTGTACTGTCCTGGTGGTGTTCAAATGTAGTGCGTGAAAAAATACATTTCTTTCAAAATTACTATTAACTTCTATTGGCGCGCCTCGACAGGCAATAGAAAACCGAGGTTGATATATATACGCGTTTTCTGCTTGCTAAACACAGTTGTCGCACGTGTCAACTGAACTGACTTGCTCCGTGGTCGTTTCGTGGAATCTCTGGGTGGAAAATTACGTATGTACCGAATGAAAACCGGAAAATCCCCATACCATGCATGGTGTATTGCCGATCACGTACCTCCACCGAAACAACCCGTAACTCTGTATTTAAAATTAAACTGACTTACCATCTAATATTACGTATGCGATCGAAATAAATACGTATTATCGAAATATTCAGGGAACAATTGTCTAACACTTGTTATTTTGGTCGCCCGCCTGTTTCCAAGTATAAACAAAGCAATATAAATATAATACAGACACCGAATATGTGTACTGTGCATGGTACCTACTGTTGCCTACCGATCTGACATGTAAACGGAGATCAATTGCACTTCTGCCTGACGACCGCGCCGTAACGAGAATAAACTATATGTTGCAAATGGTGCGCACCGAGGCTAAGCGCATCACACACAGCGATCGCTTCGATTATTGTCGCGGCCCAGCATCCCATTCAGGGAGGTGCCAACCTCCACCGGTGGTATAATGGACTCGCCCAGCAGCTATGACGTCATCTCTAATTCCGAGTGCGAATGGTCATTATAGTGCGGTAATTTGCGTCCGGGCTGCCGACGTCGACTGGCCTCCTGTCGCCACCAGCTTATCAGCTTACAAACCGGCCTGTATACCGACAGCTACAGCTCAAATCTGACGGCCGGACGCTGATCCGCCGCATCTGACAGCTGACAGAAGAAAACTGTCAGCGAGTTAATTTGCACCAGCTGGGTTCTGTTACGGGACAGCAGACAGCTTGTACGGAACTACTATGTGGCTTGGTGGCATTATATGGGACAGATATATGAATAACTGGCAGCTTATTTGGGAGAGCTATGGAATCCATAGCTGATATCCATATATCTGATATCTGATAGCTTATATGGGACAGCTATACGGAAAGCTGACAGCTAGCGCGGGACACCAACTGTCAGATGTCTGCCGACAGCCGCATATTATAGGCAGCGGTGACCAGTGTACAGAATTGCCATGTATTCACAGCTGGCTGGCGAACAGCGTTGTTCGCCGTGCAGCTGCATCGCAGTTTATGCTCCGAGCGGCCCCGATAACCTGAGCTCGAGCACTTCAGCTCAGGCGAATCAATGCCTAGCAAGTGCCAGACTTACCCTGCTAAGCTAACGATATGGCACTGCAGTTGGTAGCGGGACCGACATACCAGATGCACCTTTGCGTTCCTGTCGTCAGAGAAGAAATGCGCAGGAAATGCGTCAGCAGACTACAAAGAGTGGAGTTATCCACACGTCAGTTTTGCAGTTGGCAAACTGTAGTGATAGCCGATTGCGACATATTGCTTTATCAGGAGCAGGCCTGATGTGTAGCGTGGGGGAGAGAAGTGGGGGACCAGCGGGGTGCTGAAGAGTGCGCTAGACCATCTGGAAGTCTCAGTCAGCGGGAGAAACCCAGTAGGAGGCGGATCTGATCATCTGAGCCTTGGAGAGTCCTGCGGCTGCGTGAGTGTGTAATAACACGGTGGATGGTGAACATGGTGAACATGGTGAACATGGTGAAGCTGAAGAAGACGGTAGACAGTGGTGAGAGGGTTCCCCTTCGCATACAAAACATCTGATGGTAGTAGATGCTTTAAATTTGAGAGCCTGATCATCCTGGTCCATCGTATAGGCTGGTTAAACCACATGCCACTTCACTGCTCGAGGGAGGGGTGTCTCGCCCATGAGGGTGAGGACGGTACAATGGGAAAGGGGGTAGGAAGATTAGTGTCGGTTGTGACGTCCTGGTGACCATTGCCAACTTTCGTGATTAGATATATCTCTTTAAAATCTTAAAGGGATATTACCACCTCCGGAGGATTTCTAAAAAACAACTTAAATGAATGGTGGGGATCAACAATCATGTATGTGCAAGCTAAAAGTTGCTCCGAATCGAGAATTGGCAGCCGGGTGGCGGTGTGAAGGAACGGGCTGCGCTGCAGCCAGGTGGACCGAGTTCGAGACCGCCCGCCGCCAGTCTTTTTCGTCGGCGCGGCGTGCTTCCTGCTGGTGGTTGGTTTCACCTGGGAGACGATGGCGTCACCTATCGCTCCCTTCATGGCCAACATCACTGGTTCTCCGCACTCCATCAGAGGCGTCACCCAGCGTCAACCGTCTGTCGGCCCCGGCTCTGCGTAACGTGAACCTTACAGCAACGTCTGTCCGGACCTATCATTTTGTACGGACGGGACGATACCACCGAGCACGCGTACGATATGACAGCAAGTCCGTGGCGACCTACCAAGGCTACAGGCTGAGGCTGAGCGGTGACATTGAAATGAATCCGGGTCCACCATCAGCACCTGGCAGTGGCAATAACATATCGAAGCTACTGCAGAACGTCCAAAGCATAACAAAACTGGGTGACTGGCGTCAGGCGGCACCGTCGCTGCAAAACTCTGACGTCATAGCACTGACTGAGACGTGGCTTAAAGGGAATTGTTCACCTTTAACATGGGGTTTTGGACTGAGATAGCAGATTTGTAGAGCAGATCTAAAAATGGGTTGTGGTGAAATCATTACCTCCCTACGTTAAGTAATTTCGACACAGGACTAGTGGGCCCGGTTTCATATCCCCTGTTCCGGGCCACGATCGGGATATGAACGCTCGCCAGAGGTATGACGTCATACCCGCTGACGTCAGAATTGCGTCATACGCAGATTCTGCCGCAAACTAGCCGTGGTATTTATACAGACTTTGGCCGTGGTCATTAGTAAATTTGAAATAGTACAGAAGTAATATAGATTGTTATTACCAAGGTCTGATATTACCACCGAGTTGGTTAAGTGACTGGATGCATTGCCGGGATCAGAAGCCAGAATTCCGAGCTTGCGAAATTGTATTGTAAGAAGGTGCAAATCCGAATATAGAAACGGGGGCGACCCTGATTTGAACGCGACGATTTTCTGGTAAGTTCTTGTTGTTCTTGTTGACCTTATACATCATTGATCATGAATCTGATTTGTACACAGACCAGGTATTTCATGTGTTTGTTTCATGGAAATGCTTGCTTGATTGGTTCTACAGAAGTATAATGAAAATATGGTAAATATTTTACTGCAGCCCATGATAGAAATATGGATATAATATATAAATGTAATGGGAAATTGTATTCATATCCAGACAATTATCGCATATGACACGGGAAAGCTAACATAGGTGGACATGTGTTGTCATAAAACACTTGATCAGCACCTTTTAATTCATTGTGTAAAATTGCATCTTGCCTAATGAAGTCTTATGATGAAACACGTCCAATTATGGGTTTGTTCCTGTGGCGCCTCTAACCTCCTCCAAGTTGCTCCAACTTTCAACTGTCCTAGGCGTACACAAGGGTGGGAGGGGGGGGGGGGGGAATGGACCAATGCCCCCCCCCCCCCCCCCCCCCCCTCAAGGTCTGTATTTTATTTTATTTTAAATGCTTGTTTTTTAGGAAAAGGTTGGGCGATATTCCGCTTTTGCACACCTTTATATAGGTAAATTAAATTAACATGTCAGTTGTAATGGCGGAGTCATTGCGGTTGGTTGAGGGGATTGATGGGTGATACAAAATTATTATTGTTAGGTAAGTACTGAGAAGGTCCCTGTTTTGAGTGCAGTTCTAATGAAATGGTACGTGTAGAATTAGTATACAATATTTGGTTTTCCTATAAAAAGGTGTTCAAAATCGGAATACGACCAAAAATTGTTGAAAATATGCCCCTCAAAATTATATTGGGTCAAAAATAGTGAGTTTTTTGGGTTGGGGTACTTTATGCCCCCCTGAGCAAAAATTGCCCCCTCCTGGAGTGAATCCTGTGTACACCACTGGCAACTGTTCTATCCTATTGCACAGACAGTTGCAAGTTGGAGCAAGTTGGAGGAGGTTAGAGGCGCTACGGGAACAGGCCCTATATCAGCTTTCCCGGGTTGTTTGTCTAATGAGGAAATTGTCATTTTGTTGTAAAACAAGATGCATCAACAATGCAAGTTAACTGCTGTTAAACTGGGCCAGTGCAGTCAGGCCAGTGTGTCATAACCAGTGTCATATGTGTCAGTGTCATGGGCTCGTCATAACCAGTGTCATAACCCATCGTCATCGTCATCGTCATAACCCAGCATTCACTCTAGGAGGGGCAATTTTTGCTCAGGGGGGCATAAAGTACCATCACCAAAAAAAATCAGGATTTGGCCAGCTATATTTTTTAAAAGGGCGTATTTTCACCATTTAAAAATATATATATATATATATATATATATATATATATATATATATATATATATATATATATATATATATATATTAATCAAAGGGGCATGTACAGAGTACAGACCTTCAGGGGGAATTGCTTGCCCCCCCCCCCCCCTTGTGTACGTCTATGGTCCTAACCTCATACTTTTCCCATATTCCTTCATTTCATCCTAATCTGAAGGTAAAGTTCCATTGTTTGGTTGTGTCAAAATACTGTACTGTTCACGCTGTGCATGGTGAAAATCAAATCTTCGGTCACATCAAAATAGCTTACTTTTCCTGCCAATACTTTGGAGTGTTTTAGTGTGTCAATATTGTCTACACTATGATAACATGAAAGTCCACTGTTAGAACCTGACTGAAGTGTGCAGCCAGGAAGGGGATAAAGTACAGCCTTGTGGAGAAACTTTATATAACCATCATCCACTATTTTGGCTTAAATATTTATATTGTTACAACAAATGTTGTATTTTAAAACATTGATACATCTACTGTGAAGGACTCTAACACAGCCATCATGTTTTATATTAGTACAGACAATATTTTGTAAGGCTGGGGCATGGATCAAACCAATGTTTGATATTTATATGTATAACACATATACATATCTTCCATAGGTGTAGATTTATATACTTTTGGAGTGGCCCTCGCCCCCCCCCCCCCCCAATGTAGAGTTTGCCCCCCCCCACAATGGTACCCGCTCGCCCCTCCCCCCCCCATGGTTTGGCCGCTGGCGGATCCAAGAGGGGGCAAGGCGGCCAAGCCTCCCAAACCACCTGAAAAGGGCAACGAATTGACACGTTTCCTATTTCAAAAGAAAGTCTACGCAGCTTTTACTAAGAAAAGCTTGTTTTGAATCCCCTCTTTATGTATAAAGATGCGAAATCCGGTGAATTGTTAATATATTTGCAGTGTTCTATTTTTAGTGCATTTTTCCGAAGAAATGTGTTTTTATTGATTTCTTTTAAATCATTTTTTTGGGGTCAAAAACCAAAGTTTTCACAAATCCGAAAGTCAATTTTGCAGCCCTTGCCATTTGCTATTTTCTGACATTTTGTATTGCATTTTGCTCAAAATATATAATTTGCATGCTCTCTTCAAGTTTAGCTGATTTTTTTATTCGCCAATGTAGTGACGTCACTAAATTCGTGATATCTCGATTTTTTTTCGACAAAATGTCTTCATTTATGCACATAAGACGTAACATTTGTGTAGGAGGAGGTACCCAAAGTTTAACGTTGATATCGCTATTGGTTTTTGAGCTATTGCGAAAATTCGTCAGGGGGAGATATTCCCCCCCCCCCCCCCCCCCCAGTCATTGGCAGGTTAACATTGCCGTTTTACTAAGTAAGGGTTCCAAGTAAGGACTCGGGCCTTCTGGCGGATGCAGACCGGCCCAAAACGTTGGTTTGAGGGCCGTCCCCCCCCCGCTCCCCCCGACAGATTTCCAAAACTCATGAGATTTCGTCTGTTTTTGTATTATGAATTGATTACAAATACTGCCATTTGTACACAAGGCGCGGAAGGGCCTTGTAAGCAGACCAATTTCCGCGCCGAAGGAGCGGAAATAGGCCCCTTCTGGCCAGTGACGGCGCCCCTCTGGCAGGTGACGGCGCCCCTCTGGCTAGTATCGGCGCCCCTCCTGCTAATGACGGCGCCCATCCGGCCAGTGACGCCAAATGACAGTGAGGTCAGTGAGTGACTTCAAATAACGCTGTTTCAAAATGTTTTTTGTTTGTGCTATTGCGTTAGCAGTATTATTTGTGTTGACGTCATAATTTGTTGTTCCCGTCATCACGTTGTTCATGCCCAGTCATTGTTGTGTTCTGTCGCCATTTTTTTGTAAAGGTAATTGTTTTTCTTTTCTGCAGGCCGCCGACCTTCAGCCTCCGCAAGAAGGTCGCCGTGATCGACTTCTCGGCTCATATGGGCCGGGACACTATGCGCGGAACGACGACGGCACTGTGAAGTGAGGAAATACCGCTAACCTTTTTATAAATTGTCTTTCTGTCTGTCATCTTTCCTCAATTGCAAAGCGCCGGTATGGCCAGCAATGCACGAGGGATTGAGCTCGCCTATTACCATCTCAAAATGCTGTTCATGTCATGTAACTAGCTATGGTCCTTGGTTGTCCGGTTGTGTTCCAGACTGTCGCTCTGTTGTTTAATGTCGTACAACCAAAGGACATAATGCACGTTTTGATGCCCTACCATTATTACATTTACGCCAGGCATACCTCGCTTACATCGCTGTTTCAGAACAGTGCGATGCTTCAAATGGGTGTCGGACTCCTACATCGTGAAGCCCATCAAGGTGACAAAGACCTTTCTGCACGTTCGCCCGATTCTGCGGGCTGAGATCGTGGCGATGCAGAAACGGCGGGGCATCTGCGGCCCCATCGTTCACCAGGACGATCCCCGCCGGTCGCGTGAGCCGTACGGCCATCGGGCTCCAGGCCCAGATGAGGCGAAGGAGACTCTCGGCAGCAGCTGGGCAGAGCACTCCCGCTCCCGCTTCAACGACAGCGTCCAGTGAAGCTGGAAGGGGGAGGTTCGACCCGGTATGTGGTGATCAGCTACGTTGCCAGGATTTTATCAGGAGTGGGGTGGGGGGCACGTCGGTGATAGAAACAAATTTCGCCCCTCAGACATATGTTGTTGTTGTTGGGGGGGGGGGTCGTCAGAGAATCTAATTTTATCTAGTGTAAATATATTTTCCTCGGGCGGGGGGGGGGGGGGGGGGGGGCATGGCCGGTAGCCACCCCCTTGTCTACGTCCCTGGTGGTGATCAGCATTGCTTCGTGGTGCCAGTGTTGCTGGGTTGAAGCACCGGCTATGACACCTGTACAATGTATATAATATAATACTCATCCAGTACATCATTTGAACATAGAATTTGGTGACTTGCAATGTGTTTACAGTACGCACATGAAGAGAGAAGAGCGTTTCAATTTATCTATACAATAACCATGTGTACAACATGCGGTAGCTTTTCGCGACGCCGGCACTGTCAACACCTTACGGCGTTGTGCACCTGAAAGACAGGTCGCACGGAACTTGGACGTGGCACGAGAACGATTTTATATATTCAGATATTGCATTCAATCACATAGTATATTGCACTGTACATCCTACCGCTGAGTGTTAGCTCTTGTTCCTGATTCACCACAGCCCACAGGGAATACTCTGTGCGTAAGTATGCACGTTACATTCACAGTATATCCGTACAAAAGGTATTAAAAGCGAACACAGTTGCTCGCGCTCCTAGTCGCACAGACTGCGCCGTCAAGAGCGAACGCACACAGCGCCGCCACCGGGCTATACATCAACTAAATCTGCATAGGAGTTGCTCCGCGAGACAGGTCCACGATCCGCTGTCGCCACAGCCAGACTGGTTATTGATTCGACTCTGATTGCATCGATTAGAATCGTTCAATCAAAATCTCTTGAATCAAAGAAGAATCGATTCACCACCGGATTTTTTAATTCATGAATCGTGATTGAATCCAAACTCGCATAGAAACAAGGCTGATTGAATCAAAAATATGTACGGTACAGGTGTACGGTGCCTACAGTGTATGGGTGATGCTCATATACACTGGCAGAAAATCATCACTATACAGTTGTGTACATAATACATAATAAATAGTACACACGACACAGTAATCCGGTGGCTTACAGTGGAGGGGTGTAAGGAGGTGGGTGGAGGAGGGGTCACGACGATGTTTGTGTATTCAGATGACACACTAGCACGACGGGTGGATGGTGCAGTAAGATCTTCGGGTCTAAAAGCACGTGTGGCTTGGTCCAGTGGTAAAACACTAGCTCAACACGTGATCAGGTCAGCCCTTGAAAGTCCTCCCTGTCCAGCCGGTGCTAAAAGATGCAACACGTGTGAAGCGGGACTGCCTGGTCGCTGTCACACCAAAAACGCCGTATACAAAATCACTTGTAACTTGTGCGATGAAAAACCTGCTGTCTATATAGGTGAGTCAAAAAGACGTGTCCGTGATCGTTTCAATGAGCATCTCAGAGACGCGAAAAATAAAACTAGCAACACTCCACTTGGAGACCACGTAACACGGATACACCCCACTAGCAGCATAACATCAAGGTCATTCAAAATTTCGATAGAGAGGGTATGTAAAGATGTTGCAGACCTGAAGATAGCAGAATCCATTGAAATTAGAAATCAGCGGCCCTGACCCGCGCCGTGCCGGTGCTCGGCGCCAACTTCGCCGTGCCGGGGGGGGTGTTTAGACACCCCCTCCAACTCGAAAACTAAAAGGGCTAGAAAGACGCAGAAAAGCGTGTTCGAAAGCTCTCGAGAAGCACATTCGAAAGTACTTAAGATATTTGTTTTTCCTTGAGCCAATATTGAGGTCACCAGAGGTCATCAAAGGTCAAATTTTTCTGTTTTAGGACATTGCTCCAGAAATACCCATATATCTCAGAAACGATGATAGTTAGAAAGAAACGGAAAAAATCAAACGCCAGCCAGTGAAATTTGTAATCGCTAAGGTGTCCTCAGATTTGATCTCAGGTCAATATGTGAGGCTCCAGAGGTCAAAAAGAAAAAAATGCAGTTTTTTTGCTAAATCGTTTTTGCTATTCACTTTTTACTTAATAAAGATAACGGAAAACTCTTTACGCCATTGTGTTTATCTTGTCAAGGCGCTTTTAATGATATTTATGGTGACCTTGTTAAGCTAACTTAACAATTTGACCTAAGGTCAAGGTCATGGGGTGACCCAAGTAGGTCATGTTGCATATGGGAAGATGTATCTCGACGAGACAAACACATTGGTGTCGGTTTCACTTCGCTATCGTCATTATGTCGAGAGTTATTGACATACAACTGTTGGTGACCTCGGATGACCTCAGCTGAGCCTGTAGGGGTCAGTGAACAAAAATGGCACCTAGGTCATCAAGAATGGCCTATAATAACATGATCCAGAAGGAATTAGACTGATATCTTGCGTATCTTTGGAATAGGAAGCATTTGAATATTTCCCCATTGACTTATAATGGGGAGGTCACGAAATTGACCCGACCTTAGGTCGCTGATATAAAAAATTCAAGATAAACAAATTGTAGATACATATGACCTTATAAAATCCTGTAAGTATAAAACCGATCATCTCAAAACTGTGACTGTGGTACGACCACAAGTTTTTATGGAGGTGGGGTCACGTGACCTGGTCTGGTGACCTGACCTGAGATGACCCGATGCATTTTGTTTTTACATAATGTGCGCAATTGATGCCCGAACAGCTGTGTCAAAAAATGGCGGCGCTGCGCGTCGCCGTTTTTTCGCTATCCTCGAAAACCCTGAGGGGGGTGTCTAAACACCCCCCCCCCCCCGGCACGGCGCGGGGTGTGTGTACACAAACATCGTCGTGGCCCCTCCTCCACCCACCTCCTTACACCCCTCTACTGTAAGCCACCGGATTACTGTGTCGTGTGTACTATTTATTATGTATTATGTACACAACTGTATAGTGACGATTTTCTGCCAGTGTATATGAGCATCACCCATACACTGTAGGCACCGTACAACTGTGTCGTGTTGTGTGGATTGTTTATTGGATGTCCTGTATATAACTGTATAGTGAGGATCTTCGCGCATTGACGCACGCATTTGCACCAGGGAATTGTTTTGTTTTGTTTGGTGTTGAGATGAACATTCTGATGATGACGCAAGTCGAAATATATTAATGTAATTTTGTATACCGTTTTCAAGTTTAATTAAGATATAACATGAGCAGAAGGTTACTTATTCACATACAATATTAAATATGTACATAGAAATGATAACTGCATTATATTTAACCTAATAATAACCATATAAACATAACATTCTGGAATGTGTATACGAACCATGTACCATACGCGCCATTTATGTCTGAAATAAAAGTTTGCATCACAAATTTATTGAGGTTAAGGTACTTTTAACCCGCGAGTCACTGGGGGGGGGGGCTTTTTTAGCCCCCCCCTTAGGAATATTAAGAATATCTCAATAACTAATGCAGATATCGAGGCCAAAATTTCAGTACCTTTCCGGGCATCATTTTAGACCTTTTGCGGAAAAAATGAAAAAATTTCGTCAGAAATTTTTCGAGATATAGTGAATTTAGTGACGTCACTAAACACGATTTTGACTCCAAAATCGGCTAAACTTTGCCAGACCGTACAAATGCCGCATTTCAAGAAAAATGCAATCGAAAAACGCTTAAAGGTAGACAACTACAAGGGCTATAAACCAGCTATCTCGAAATTTCGAAAATTGTTTTTTTATCCCAAAAATTTTACAAAAACTTTTTTTGAAAAAGTGCTCACAAAATAAAAATTTCAAAGATATTGAAAAAAAACGGAATATATGTCAGATAACGACATATGGGCAACTATCATACCAAATTTCAAAATGATATCATCTTTTTTGACTGTCATGGCATATAAAGTATGGGTAAATCATGACGTCATATTTTGAAATTGCGTTTTTTGGCTTTTATTGACAGGATACAGACAAATAAATACCAGCATTGCTTTTTTTTAGATACAACTGATCTGATATAGAAAAATGTTTTTTTTTCATTTCGATTTATCAATTTCCAATTTTGACCTTCAGTGACCTGAACTTGACCTGAACTTGACACTAACTTCACGTAAATATAATCAGGTGGTAAAATGACTACCACTATCGAATTATACGCGTAAAAGCATCCATACAACATGTGCTGCATGACGTTCGTAGATATATTGTGTGTAGTGACATTTTGTGACCTGACCTTGACCTTGATCTTTTGCAACAATCTCACTTTAGCTCATGTGGGATATGTATCATACCCTTGGCAGCACTTTGGGTGATTATAGGCGCAATCGAAGGCCATGGATGGCAAGTATTGTCCATAAACTCAAATACCTCGATTTTGACCTTTGACTTGACCGTGATCTGACATGTGATCTTAATTTGACATTTTTAAGTTTGCGTTAGGCTTATATCATTGAGCGCTTTCGAATGCCGCCTTGTGCGTCCCGCTGCGATCATTTGTTCTGAAGATACCAGGGGGGCTAAACACGACTCACTGTGGGGGGGGGGGGGCACAGTGAGTCGTGTTACAGAATATACCCCAGTGACTGCCGGGTTAAGAATGTTAATTCAACAACAGATCACAATTGACTTTGTTTTCTAACGCCGAAATAATTGTTATCTCTGAAATCCTACAGTTATCACATGTCAGTTCACTCAGTTTGAAATGGTTCAAGCGCGTTTCTCCCACTACACCAACGAATTGACTACAAATATCAATGCAGGCCGTATCAATCATACGGATTTCCTTCCGCGGTGATGTATAGATCCTCAAATGTGTTGATGAATAGAGTGAGGACTGTGATTGGTAAGGATACTGGTCCACATGCTAGCACTATCTACTAGCAGTTCACAAGTTACTCTGGGAGTGTCACAACTCACATATGCAATTTCTCCAAATGACTGTTTAGACTAGTTAACTTGAAAATTCCATCCGCACTTTTTATTCATTTCATGTGCGAGTTTCAGGGCGGTTTTAAAGGGTATTATAAGTTATAAGCATGTTTAATATACACGTGTCAAGATTCAAGGAGTTGTGCTACAATATTAATGACGTCATATTAAACTGAAGACTGTCAAAGATAAGCCACTTTTCAGTCTGTTGTACCATCAGCTGACTACTCTTCTTCCATCTCAGCTCAAGAACAACACAAACTGGGTATAAACTGGGGAGTTGAATTACTGAACTAATACCAATGTTTTCCTTATCGAATGACATAAGTATAATGGCGCCAAAAGTGTTACAATCCAACAAGTGTTACATACAACATTCTGAAGTCAGTCAAAATGCATGAGTGATGTCAAAGTGTTAACTTTAAAGTGGCGGCTAGGGTCGGTGCCAATTGAAAAAGTAATAATGTGAATTGTCTTTGTCACATTGTAAAGGAGGATGGTAGAATTCAGATGATGTTGACATTGCACGGCAGAACTTTGTGCACAGCTGTGGTGGAAGTTTATTTTTTTAGGAAAGATACTATGAAGTGTTTTGTTGTGAGTTATCATAAGTCACAACATCCTGAAGCGATTGAATGGTTTGTCAAAATTTTAGAACAAAAATGTAGGGGGGTGAAGTGTCAGCAAAAACTGTTGCACTGGGTGGAGGTAACAAATAATTAGAATAACTGAACACTGATTTATAGTTGTTTTGTCAGGGAAAATTTGAGGGATAATCCCCCTGGCTCAAGAATTTTGACGCCCCGTGGTGGAGCCCCTGCATTTAAGGGGTAAACCGCATGGACCTCTGAATGATTACCTTTCAGGTACTTAGTCATAGTAAGTCTGATGAGCTTGGCAACGGCAAGCTTCATCAATATTATTTTGGATACAATGAGGCCTGAGGTGACGTTCATAATTTCAGTGTTAGGAATGCCCTAACGGCATGCGATGATTAATATTCTTGGCTTAGCCAATCAGTAGTGAAATCCTCTGACATTTAGTGGTGCTTTACCAGAAATCAGATGCCGCAAACATCCCAGTTTTAAATGGCATGGCGCAGCCAGTCAGGATTTTGAAGTGAACGCAGCTTCTCTAGATCTAGTCATATTCATCTCATATTTGGACGTCATTGGCTACAATCAATCCTATCCTGATCGGACATGTGGCATGACAACGCTGCATCGCAGTGTCTACATTGAGCTGCATCTTAGCGATCCTACAAATTTATTTATAGTTGTTTGTCAGGGAAAATTTGAGGGATAATTTGAGGGCTCAAGAATTGTGACGCCCCGTGGTGGAGCCCCTGCATTTAAGGGGTAAACCGCATGGACCTCTGAATGATTACCTTTCAGGTACTTAGTCATAGTATAGTGGTAAGTCTGATGAGCTTGGCAACGGCAAGCTTCATCAATATTATTTTGGATACAATGAGGTATGAGGTGACGTTCATAATTTCAGTGTTAGGAATGCTCTAACGGCATGCGATGATTAATATTCTTGGCTTAGCCAATCAGTAGTGAAATCCTATGACATTTAGTGGTGCTTTACCAGAAATCAGATGCCGCAAACATCCCAGTTTTAAATGGCGCAGCCAGTCATGATTTTGAAGTGAACGCAGCTTCTCTAGATCTAGTCATATTCATCTCATATTTGGACGTCATTGGCTACAATCAATCCTATCCTGATCGGACATGTGGCATGACAACGCTGCATCACAGTGTCTACATTGAGCTGCATCTTAGCGATCCTACAAATTTAATCAATGTAACCACTAACCAGTTCATAAGTATGTATTAGCCAGGTTTAGCTCAACATCATTTCATACTGCTAGTGACTGAGCCGCTAGCTCCTATATACCTATACCTTTCTTTTTCTAACAGATGGTTAATCATTGTCAGGCTTTCAGGCAATCAAAACATTACATTGCTTGGCCAGAACAGTTTGGAATATGTGTTGAATTGTATTGAAGTTGAACGCAACAAATTACAAAATATTACATTTCGTGGTTGGGGTTGACGGTGGGGGAGTTACATGTCTGTGTGGCACCGCACACCTTTTAAAACGCTGGTGGATGGTGTGGTTTAATTGAATTATACTAATGCAAAATATATCAATATCGTATCGTAGTGTATTTACTGATGTGTTCTAAATGCAGTCTACGGTCTAGTGTCTATCTGACTGAACAAAATTGTGTAAGTTACAAAAGGCCAGGAATTATTACTTTAACTCATAACCGTAAGTACCTATTCAGTATTCATGAATACAGCACACCTGTTAGTGTTTACAACCTGCTAGACTGCTATCAGTATTGACTATTGAGCTTGTTGATTGGTTTGGCAACTCAATTTTAACTAACACCTATTTTACTTTTCAGTCCAGCTCAAGAACCAGCTTCAAATAAGCCTCACTTATTTCATATTTGCATCCTTTCATATAGGACCATTCAAATCCATAGCAATTAACGCATCTTTACTTTACAGTGGTAAAGTAAAGATGCGTACATGTGCTGGTGCGAAATAATAATAATAATAATTATTATTATTATTCTTCTTCATCTTATTATTATTATTGTTATTAGGAATATATATATTTGAATATAGCTTACAATGCAGCTGGATGCAGTAGATATTTATTTATGATTATGATGCAATATTCATGCATGTGCCTTGATCCAGAGTAAATAAAAATACAAATGTTTACATATATGATATAATATTCTGAGTTTTTGCAAGTAAAATACATTTGAATCAAAGTCGTTAAGTTAGTTGAACTTGAGGTCAAAAATGAGTCGACTCAAGCAATTGTCACAAGAGTCAAAGTTGAGTCGACTAAACAAAAACAAAATCCCGCTTGAGTCAGAGTTGAGTCAGGGGTAAAAGCAAATGAGTAAAAGTTGAGTCGACTCAAAACAAATTGTCCCCTCGCTTGAGTCAGAGTTGAGTCAGGCGTAAAGGCAAATGAGTAAAAGCTGAGTCGACTCAAACAAATAATTTCCCCGCTTGAGTCAGAGTTGAGTCAGAGTCCCTTCGTAAATGAGTCAGAGTCGAGTCAGTCTAAAAAATATGAGTCGAGCACAACCCTGGTGGGGTGTGAACTTGCTCTGGCGTAGTATCTGAGTAATGTGTATTTGCGTCGGCGGCAGAGTGTGGGGATGTTTGTGTCGATGTGTAAGTTTATGGTGTTGGTGGTGCGGCAGGCCCCAGTCGCGATCCGCAAGGCAGCGTTTCGATAGTTTGCAATTTTGTAATTTGTTTGGAACATATGTCATCAAATAAGAATGCGTTATAGTCCAGTATTGGGCGTATCAGGGAAGTATATACTTGGAGGAGAGTGGCACGATCTGCGCCCCACTCTCGACCAGCCAATGACTTCATAATGTTAATTCGTCGCGTGCATCTCTGCACTAAATCATTGAAGTGTGGGATGAACGAGAGACGAGTGTCTAGCGTTATTCCCAGATACTTGAATGATTTGACGAAAGTGATAATTTGATTGTTATATTTTAATGGAATGTAGGGATCCACATATGCAGTTTTTTGTTTAAATTAGGGATGCCGATTTACTTGGAGAAATTTCCAGACCCCATTGGTCGCACCATACCTTTATATCAATGAGTACTAGTTGTAAAATTTTGCTGGCTTGATCGACACTGGGGTGCGAGAACCACACCGCCAGGTCATCAGCGTACATTGCAAATTTGAGACCTTTGTCGATCGTGTTAATATTACTGAAAATGTCGTTAATCATAATTAAAAATAGGGTTGGGGAGAGGACAGATCCCTGTGGGACACCGTGGTCCTGATTTGGATTTGGAGAATATGTGTTGCCGCACCTCACATTAAAAGTTATGTTGTCTAAAAAGTTTTTGATAAATTTAGCGAGTCGACCTCGAATTCCTGCCTTATGGACCTTTACTAAAAGTGCGGTTTTATTGACTCTGTCAAACGCAGCTCTCAAATCAAGGAAGAGGGCAACTGTGACCTCTCTCCCTCGAAAGCCGCGCTGGACAGAGTCGACAAGACCAACTAAATTGTCCGCAGTGGATCGACCAGGTCGAAAACCACTTTGGTGTGGGGAAAGTAAATTATTTGATACAATGTATGTCCTGATGCGTCCATTAACCATGCGTTCGAATAGTTTACATGCACAACTAGTTAGAGAAATAGGGCGATAGCTAGCGGGAGAAGATTTAGTTTTGCGAGGTTTAAGTATAGGAATTAGCGTACTACTATGCCAAGATTCAGGGAAAGTGCCATCAAACCACATGGTATTGAAGGCTGCTAGTAAGTTGGTGAGACCAGTCTCTGCCAAGTTTTTAAAGAAGGAGTAGTCAATTTGATCTGGCCCTACGGAGGTTTTACCACATTTAATAATAGCGTATGCTAACTCTGAGTTGGTAAGAGAGTTATAGATTTCTACGTTGTCAGAGTCAAAATTAAGAGATTGAAATTGATCGTGAAGTTGGTTAGTAAAAGTTGGTGTACATTGTTGTGTTGATGATATGTTAGCGTAGTGTTGAGCAAATTGCATTGCCACCTCTAGGGGATCGTGTAAGATGTGTTGTGGATGTGTAAGTGTGGGATTTTGTATGCCGGTGGTCTTTTATTTGAAAATGATCTAATTAATGTCTAATTTTTTTTTAAAGAGAGGTAAATCGATTAAAAGAGGTAATCTATAATAAGGTAAAGAGGAGGTAATCGATGAGAATTTCTGCCAAGATTCTTTTTTTGCTTTGTCAATGATTTTTGTAGCCAAAGAGCGAGTTCTCCGTACTTCGTGTTCGTTTTCTGCAGTAATACAGGCTTGAAATTTCCTAAATGCTCTTTTCCGGAGTGCCACAGCTCTCTGGCATTCTGTGTTCCACCACGGGGCAGTACGCTGCCTCGGGTGGTGTTGTGTGTGTGTGTGCGTGTGTGTGGAATGTGTTGATGAGCTGATGCGAGAATAGTGTTTACAAATGTGTTAATGTCAGTCTGGGAGTTATCGGGGTGATTAGTGTCAATGTGTTTTTGAAAGGAGGACCAGTCTGCTTTGCGAAGGTTCCATCTAGGCAGGGAGTAAAAAATTGTCTGTCCTGAAGGGACGTAGTTCTAAGTGAATTGGGAAATGATCGCTAAAAAGAGGGTCAGATTGTGCGTTAAATGTAAAAAGTGTCGCGATGCTTGGTGTGGCGAAGGCGAGATCAATGGCGCTGTAAGTCACCTCGCCTCCCGAGTGGTGTATGTGTGTGGGTGATTGATCGTTGAGGAAGACCAAATTATGCCGGTCCAGTAGGTCCAGCATAATTTGGCCTCTACGGGAATTAAAGTGGCATCCCCATGTCTGACTATGCGCGTTGTAATCGCCCATAATCAGACATGGGGTGTTAATATTTGTAATAAGCTGAGAAAAAGAATAAATGTCGTATGTACTCAGTGGGACGAAAATAAATAGAGATGAGAGTGAGTTCTAGCTGAGGAATTTTAATATTGACGCCGACTGCGTCTAGGGTTGTTTGAAGGTCAATTTGGTGATGCAAACGTTGGTTTGAAATAAGCAAAGCCGAGCCGCCTCGGCGCGGTGATGCATTTACGTTATTTGTATAAAGACTATAGCCCGGAATTCTAAAAGTATAGTTATTAAAGTCGGCGTCAATAAACTGGGTTTCCTGAACGGCGGCTACTAACGGATTATTATTTAAGACATAATGCTTGAATTGCCCCCAATGGGATATTAAAGATCTAACATTCCATTGGAGGACGAATTCTGACTGGTTATTAATCATCTAGAGTTACTGTCCAGGCCACGCCTCGCGGTCGCACGGGTACGCCTGCGGCGGGAGCGGGGGCGGCTCGACCTGCCTTCAGGCTCAGCGGGGCGGGAGGGTGACTGGGAGGGCGAGGAGCAGGTGTCACTCTCCTCAGATAGGGGGAGGGGGAGCGGGCGGGCAGAGGGCGGGGACTGGGCGGGGTTGCGGGTGACCTTTAGGGAGACGGCTCTCATCAGGGAGTCGTCGGAAGAGGGGTCCTCCGAGGATCGGCGCTCCGCTGGTGCTGCGGAGGCCGGGGAGGGGGGGGGGGGCAGAGTCGGTGTCCGACTCGGCTGGGGAGCGCGGTGCCGGTGGCTCCGAGGCGCCTTCGGGTCCGACAGGGGGGGGGGGGGTTCGGGGAACCGGGCTGTCGGTCGGGGGGTCTGTCGGCTGGGGGGTTCGGCAGGAGGCCGGTGGGGTGGGGGTGAGGTCCCGGGAGGGGGAGGGCCGGCCAGGCGCCGGGGGTGAGGTCTGGGCTGAGGGGGGGGGGGGGACGGATCACCTCGCACACCCCTGGGTGTGCGAGTTCTCGGAGGATCATCTCCTCCGAGAGTTGGGCGACATCTGGGCACCAAGCCCAGACCCTCCACGGAGTTGAGATGCGCCGGGGCCTCCACGGCGACCTCAACTCCAATGAAGTTGGTCCTTGCCATGATCGCGACGTTCTGTTGGGACGTCAGCGTTTCGATCAGGAGGGCTCCTGATCGAATAGGCTTGGCGTTAGCTACGTCGCCGCAGAGGGCGACCAGCCAACGCCGGACCGCGAACGGGTTGACATGCCTAAATGGCTTTCCATCCACTCGCCACATAGTGAAGTAAGGCAAGCGGGTCCGTCCGGGGGGAGCCGAGCTCCAGGTCGGTCCCTGGGAGGCCCCTGAGGGGGGCGGGGAGTGGAACCGACCGGGGGGGGTGCGCGGTCGCGCACCGGGGGACTCCTGAGGGGGGGGGGGGGGGGGGGTCGGGGGTCCGGGGGGTAGCCATAATTACTCGAAAAGGACCAGGGTAGAGTTAAATTGGGACCTAACTTGTTACTTTAACTTGCCACACACGACAGAGCGCGTTGGCAACTGCAAATTAAACTAGAAAAAGTGGAGGGGACCTAATCCGTGGAGGAGGCCTATTGCCAATCAAAAATTTGTATCTAAAGAGACTACCTACCTACAAATAGCTAAGGCCTACCTATATAAGGGTCTAATAACCATGCCACACGCACGTGGTCAGGGTTCCGCACCCGGAAGCGGTGAAGGCTAGCCAAGGCTGGCTGGCTGGCGAAGGTCCGATGACCGATCTGCATTTTTTCTTTCTTTCCCCGGACCGGCCTATAGCCATTTTCCGGGGGAGGGGAAATTACCTCTGGCAATTTGCCAGGCAAATAATTACGTTAACCGGTTTATGTGAACCCGGAGCAAACTAGGGAGTAGGGTAGCTATTTTACGTTAGTTTATTGTTCAAAGTAAATATAATATCATTACGTTAAGTATTTCGTTCAAGGTCAAAAATAAGTAAAACACGAGACACATATTGTATTACATACACTCAATACACTTGAACACAGTGTCAGTGTTGATGGAGCCGGGGGTGCCATCATTGCAACAACGGGAGACTGTTGCCAGTCTCCCTGGCTCCGGCGCCTCGGCGAGACCTGGATGTGGGGTGTATTTAGCTGGGAGAAAAGTCCTGAATAATAAAAAAACAGCGTCTAAGGCAAAGGGGAAAAAACCTGCGCGGAGGGCCAAAAATGCGCTAGGCCAAAAAAAAAACTGTTATATTTGATTAACTAAACGTGTTTGGTAGAGAAAATCAAAGAGGAGACCTATCAATTCAGGGTAATTATCACCGAACAGCGTTTGAAGATTTAATGTGATGCGATTTTGTTGTGTGTAATTAAGAATGTTCTGTCGTTTATCGTTGTGTACTGGGCAAGTAATTAGTAAGTGCTTTATTGTGTAGCGCGTATAAGCTGGACAATGTTGGCAATTTGGTGGCGGGAGATTCTCCATAATATAATAATGAGTAATTTTTGTATGACCGAGGCGGAGGCGCGCCAATATAGCCTCCTTTTCTCTACAATTCTGATGACTAGATATAAAATGTTGGACTTTTGGCTTGATCGGATGAAGATGAAAATGCGGAGCAGCGTCCCACTCGCGCTGGCGCAATATGTTAAGTTGTAAATTTATATAATTTAAAACGTCTGTTACTGGACTTAGTAATTGGTTTTCTGAAGGTAATTCTAGGCTCAATTTCGCTAGTCTGTCGGCTTCCTAGTTTCCCGGGATACCGGCGTGTCCTGGGATCCAGATAAATTTAATACTGCTGTTTCTGCTGTTTAAATACTTAATTAGCTGTATAATTTTAAATACTATCGGATTTCTACAGTCACTAATCGAGGAAATGGCAGAGAGCGAGGCGGAAGAGTCTGTGCAAATGACTACTTCCTTAAGTTTTTCTTTTCTGACATATATTAATGCTAATAAAATGGATGACAATTCCGCTGTGTATACCCTATTTATGTCCGGAAGTCTAAAGTTATTGCTAACTGTGTTTGCGAAGTATGCACCACCGGTTCGGCCGTCGCCCCGTGTACCGTCTGTGTATATGTATGTGTATATGTGTTGTGTTGTGCTTTGTGTTCGTGGAAGAGTGTGTGTGTCTCTGACGCGGTGACTGTGTTTTTGTTGTGTGTGAAGAGGCGGTGTGTGTCTGGTGTTGTGTCGAGCCAGTGAGATGTGAGTGGAGGCGTTGGCATTGTGTTGATGTGAGCGATGTTGAATAGTGTGAGTGTTTGTCTGATTCTGTGACTGATAAGTGGGTCTCGTTTTTGTAGTAGTGTTTGTCGTCTTGTGGGTGCGGGGTGATTTAAGATGTGGAATGTTGGGCGTGTAGGGTGTGAACTTGCTCTGGCGTAGAATCTAAGTAATGTGTATTTGCGTCGGCGGCAGAGTGTGGGAATGTTTGTGTCGATGTGTAAGTTTGTGGTGTTGGTGGTGCGGCAGGCCCCAGTCACGATCCGCAGGGCAGCGTTTTGGACAGTTTTCAATTTTATTTGTTTGGAACATATGTCATCAAATAAGAATGCGATATAGTCCAGTATTGGGCGTATCAGGGAAGTATATAGTTGGAGGAGAGTGGCACGATCTGCGCCCCACTCTCGACCAGCCAATGACTTCATGTTAATTCGTCGCGTACATCTCTGCACGAAATCATTGAAGTGTGGGATGAACGAGAGACGTGTGTCTAGCGTTATTCCCAGATACTTGAATGATTTAACGAAAGGGATAATTTGATTGTTATATTTTAATGGAATGTAGGGTTCCACATATGCAGGTTTCTTTGAAAAAATAGAGATGCAGATTTACTTGGAGCTTGGCGGTTTGTTCGAAAATCTGCTCTAGAGCCGTTGAGGTAGAGTTTTGAGAAAAACGAACACTGGATCATATTATTTATATATCCAAGCTACAATTCTGCTATCTCAGTTCAAAACCCCATGTTAAGGTCGACACTTCCCCTTAAAGGGATTATACGGGTTTCCGTCCTAAAAGTAAATGCACTCTTTTGCAGTTGTATGAGCTTTAAACACGTTTAAGACATATAACAGGGACCTCAATGCTCATTTAGTCCATTATTTCAGAAATTATCAGCGTTAAAACTTGGGCGTTTTTCGAGACTAGTATCAGATAACGAGTACTTGATCGGCACTACTGTCCACCACTTTTATCTTAAGATCAATTTTAGAGTTTTGAATTATCTGCAAGTCCTACACTGGATCACAATATTATTATGCAATTCCAAACTGACGGGACTTTGTATTACTACACACTGTTCGTTGAGGTTTTGTGTTGTTGTGGTTTTCTTATCTCTGGCCTTTGGCGTCGAGAATTTGGTGGTGGCGTATTAATTTTTTGGCATGAAAATTCATGAAAAATATAGAATTTTATGGGAAAACTAGGTAACTGCTGGTGTCGTTGGAACAAAAGTTAATTTTCTTTCAAATATTGCTTATTTTACCGGAAATATGCCATAAGTGAGGTGTTTTTTTAATTAGCATAAAAGAGATGACTGGCTCTGCCTCAGCCGGTCCTGCAGAAAATACGCGGTGGCATCACCGCGCACTTTGGAATGTCCTTACGTGCAGAAGAGGTCATTTCCAGAAAAATGTGGCTACCGTGGGACTTCTACCACCTGTGTAAGTACGTTTTACTATGTAACTCAATTATTCTGGGAAAAACACGTGGCCAGATTCGTTTGTTACACATGGCGGCCATCTTTGCGTCCGTGTCGGGTACGTAAGTTCTTTAGTAGATCGATAAATTAATACACCAGTCAGTCGGGGTCAGCGGGTCAGTAATTTTCAGACAATTTGCCTGTTACCAGGGAGCAATTTTCGGCGATACGTTGTTAATAGATTCCTGCAACAGTTGTTCAATTGAGCCTTTCATGAAGATTGCTGTGTCGTCAGCATACATAATCGAGGTCATATCGTGGCTTATCAAAGCAAAATCTTTGATATAGATAATAAATAGAAGGGGCCGAGGATAGATCCTTGAGGACCGCCTATTTCTACCGGCAAGTAATTAGAACAAAACATATATATATATATATATATATATATATGTATATATATATATATATATATATATATATATATATATATATATATATATATATATATATATATATATATATATATATATATATATATATATATATATATATATATATATATATATATATATATATATATATATATATATATATATATATATATATATATATATATATATATATACATATATCTGAACGCACTGCGTACGGTTGGTTAAGTATGATATTATCATATTTAATGTTTTGTCTGCTATTCCGTAGCGATGTACCTTTTTGAGGAGAATATCGATGTTTACTGTATCAAATGCTTTACCTAAATATAGATAGTGACCAGAAACCACATGACCGGTTTCAAAAGCTTTGGTGATTTTGTCTTGTAGTATTAGTAATGGCATATAGGTACTCATACCTTTCCGAAAACTAAACTGGTTGTCATTTATTATATCGTTGAAATTAAGCAATTCATTAATACGGTTATGTCTCAGTTTTTCAAGAACCTTTGAAATAACTGGGAGCAAACTAATCGGTCTGTAGTTTGTAAATCTCTGCGTATCACCAGTTTTGTAAAATAATTTAATTACTGTCTTTTTTAATAATGAGGGAAACGTGATGTGATCAAAACATAGATTCATAAAATGAACTACCTCATTGATTATTGCAGAAAATGTTGCTTTGAATAACTTAGTATTTATGCCGTCGTGACCGCCACCGACATTCTTCATATTGCTTATAAGTGAAAAGAGTTCGTCTACAGTTGTGGGGAAGAGGGTGTTCAGGGCGTTACCTGGAACATCAGGGATGTAATTCAATGGTTCTATATTAGAGGGGGTATTTGTTCGTTTAGTTGTATTCCAATTTGAGAGAAAAATGTGTTAAAGTGTTCTGATATATGTTGGGGATCCTCTACATGACAACTATCATCAGTTTTACATGTTTTCGGAAACGTATTAACATGGGTGGTTCCTTAAGTGACCGCAATAAGGATTTGCCAAGTGTTCTCGACATTGCCGTCTTTTAGTTCATTGCTAATTTAAGAGCTTTTTGATTCTCTGATCAACGTGCATTCTTGTATTTGTTATATCTTCGAATGTTATCGAACGTAGGATGCTTGCTTTTTTCAATGAACAACCTATTTTGTTGATTTATTGAAGGTAATATCCCCGGTGTGAATGATTTTTCCCAGCTCAGCCTACTTGTCTGGAGAAGCTACGCCACTGGAAACAAGACAAACCAAATACACAAGAAAATATACAACACTGAAATACTAAAATCACATCACAACCAATAACAACATCAGACGGCATTGTCTCTTACATATTTTATCACACTTGACTGAAGCAGGCAAACGTTGCGTGGAACGGATCAGCAGCTTGGAATCTTTCCACATGTGCATTGAATCCCAATACAGCCCTCCCTTAAAGGGAATGTTTCACCTTTTTAAGTTTTAAACTGAGATAGCCACTATCTTGGGCCGTTATTGAAATGTCTAAATTACTAAGGCCATTTTCCCCAAAATTTAACCGTTTTTAAGCAATTTAATTTACCATTTGCAAAATGACCCCAGGCTGGCGCAGCCGCTGATTGGCTGACAGTCACTTTTCAGCCAATCAGCGGCGGTCTATAGCTCAATAATGACGTCATTCGCCCAAATATAAAAACTTAATTTGTATAAAGTTAAGTGACCTTTCGAGTGAAGATATCGAGTGAAAAATATCAACATCGTTTTCAGCAGCACTTACTTCATATTTTCTACTACAACCAGCGTATATTTGATAACTTTCAGAAAGGTGAAACATTCCCTTTAATGGTCTCCTTGTTAAGCCCAGGCTACAATATGTGTGATTTCCTGAAAACCACGTGCGTGTTATCCGTGTTGTCGTGATTTGCGTGACAGAGCAAGTTCAGCTGATAGTAAATGCATTGGGTGAGCTACACTGGCGCATCACGCAGATCCCGGATGAAACGTCAAGGATATTCCGCAGACACGTCACGGACGGAACGATGAAAAGTTCAAAATTCTGAACTTGTCGTGTTTTCCGAGATTGCGAGTTCCAGGGGTTTTATAATTTTGCTTGATTTCGCGTATTGCAGTCTATACTAGATCTGGGAGTGGCGGAGTCGGATCGGAATAGGATCCAGTATAGGAACATGAACTGTTCCACTGCCTAAACCAGTGTTCTGAAAAAGTGTTTTTGGGTGGAAAATGACACCTAGGTGAATTCTTTTTCACCTCATTGGAAATGGCAAAAGTCGCGTTTTAGCCTCGCGAAAATTCAATGAGTGGCATATGCCCATGCAGCAAGACAATTATCATCTCAGAACATAAAGATCAATTCAATTTCATTCAAATTCCTGGCTTTTCAGCGAAAATGTAGTTACCAGTAACACAAAGTACGCAATATTGCGGGAAATGTTCACAGTATTCTGGTATCTGGCTCATGAAATAATGTTTTTAGGCCTGATGGTATACGTGTCATAATTTAGTAGCCTCGTAAAAAGTGAGGCGAAAACGAGGTCGATTGACACCCTGTTGGATCTTAATGTCAATGACGGAAATTAATAAACGGCAAAGAAAACTAATTATGTTACTAAATAAAGCAATCATTTGTGTACATTTTCGGAAAGTTTCGTGCATTTTCATCCATTCGTTTGAATGTCATGCCAAATTATGTTAACCCTTGTATTTTTTTCACTATTTTCGCGCTGCCTTTTTCAGACTGTGCTGTTGGTAATTTTTTGCATTTTTCCCAAACGCTAAGACAAGTGATACGGCTGTTGATATCTAAAATAATACAAAATCATCTACTGGTTATGGAAGAATACCTTTCTTCTGTGAAAATTAGTAAACTTCTCAAAAAGACATTAAAGTTTACTGCCGCTTTTGACATGATGTGATGGCCAAAAGGACGAGTGTCCATTGGACACCCTGCAAATATCTCAGCAATAATGACACAAATACAACATATTACCAAATATATTAGTTGTTTTCGACTGAATTGATGAATTGTCTTATCAAAAACCTAGTTTTGTATCATTCCATGGTATTTGTTGTCCCACAATTGTCGAATAAGTGCCAACCTGTTCGGCCAAAGTACCTCGCAATCCACCTCGCGATTTTGTTAGACCTAGAAATTAGCATCGCTTTGCTTTCCTTGTCCTGAATTGACGCATCTGACGCATCGTTTACAAATACTGGCGCAGTTAATATGTTTGAGTCTTCACATAGGAGGAGACAGAACCTAAGATATTTTTTACCAAGCACAGTGTTGGAGTTGGCAAGTCCTGTAAGAATTTATGCATTCCTACAAATATTTTTTTTTAGGAAGCTTTCAGCTGTTTTGCATGCCTTGACCTTTAGTAGTACTTTAAAAGAAATACATGTTAACAAAAGATTGCCTGAAGTCAAAGATTCATTCAATGAGTGAGCTCATCATCAGTTTGTCCATTTCCAAATTATTTTATGGTTTCTCAAATTGTTTGCAACCTAGCCACCCCCAACCTAGCTTGGACAGAACCTGGGATTTCTTAAGAAGCACAGTGTTGGACAGCCCTGTAAAAATCAATGTGTTTCTTACAAATATTTGTTAATAGCTTTCAGTTGTTTTTCATGCGTTAATGTTTTTTGTTTAATCTGAAAAGAATATGTGTGAACAAAAGGCTGTTTAGAGTCAGATAAGTATTTAATGAGTGAGCACATAGCCAGTGTGTGTCCAAATATATGTATTGTGGTAGAGGTAGGCCATAGGGTAAAGTGTAAACTGCTGTAACCCCGGAAAACATCTTAACATCAGACTTGTCATGCTATCAAATCAGAATGTAATCAATACTGAGGCACTGAGGCATAGTGAGTCAGTATCGTCTGCATTCTGATTTCTGATAGCATGTAAAATCCAAGGTTAGGACATATATATACCTTACCTTACCTTATTGTCATCAGGATATATGGCCTGTCGGAGTCAGGACCCGTTCTCACTGAGTTCAATGGTTGAAGCCTATATCAATCTGAGTCAGGAAGGAAGTACCAGATGGCCTCCCAGTGTTGATCAAGTCTGTTTTTGAAGACGTTGAGAGACATGTCTGAAGATTGGCAGACCCTATCTCAATATAATTTCAAAATATTTTATATTCATTAATTAATAGTATTTGTAACAATTTAAAGAATTACCTTCAGACAAGAAAATAAAGGTAATATTGTAATTGTATGTTCTTTCGACTTTCCGTTAGTGTGCTAAACATGTCTTTTGTTTCATCTGCATGGTGCTGTATGGTGTTCTGTGTGAATGGTCGACTGGTTACATTTTTAAATGCTTATACTATTGTCATTGTTCAAAATATTCATATCAATGTTATGGCAATTGGATGTTGTAATTTAGTTTTGCAACCACAAATTTGAAGTTACATAATTTATGTTATATTACAATTTACAAGCAATAAATAATAATTTCAGAGATTTTCATATTGGAAGTGAAATCTGTGGTAGAATTTTGGAGGGATTGTTATTTAAGCAGAAGGGTCCAATTAATTTTGATTGAATAATACCCTGCACTGCATTGTAATGCACTGCATGTTATGAGTACTGATCATAGGTTAGATACAATGGCCCTGGAAATTGTATTGGTGTTGAGATGGATACATTTATTGATTAATAACTATTATAAATGAAGAGGAAATATATTTTTGATCAATGATGAGGCAATGTGAGGACATTAGGAAACAGATATTGTTTATAGTTGGGTGGAGTGGGCAAATTGAGTGTCCTCCAAAATATAATTATTTAGTAGTCATCTCGTTCATTTGAAGAAAATCATAGGATAGTCTTTAATATAGGTAGGACAATGTAGTATTGTATGCATTGGATCTTCAACACTTGTGGAGATTATATATGAAGTATAGATTATAGTTTATATTTATATTCAAAATTTCCTTTTTTCGATTACAAAAAAAAATGCCAACAATAGAATGACTCATAAAAAAAAAATCTATTCGACCTCGTTTTCACCTCATGAACAAAGCTGAAACTACCTCGGAGACACCCTGTTGAATATCGATTTCAGAACACTGGCCTAAACAGATCTCTTAATTGTCCCTGCATGGTTGCTTTCCACGTGCCCCCGCAGTGGATATAAATACAGTGGGGGGCGTCTGAGCTCGGTCACGTGACCGTGTGTTTGTGGCGAGGGCACTTGCGATATTCGTGGGTCCATCGCGTTTTTGGCCCCGTTGGGTTATAATGGGAAATCGCGTCATTTTTCTTCATGGATTTGTCATGACTTCATCCAGCAAGACTCTCCTCTCCCTGCGCAGTTATCTCCTGCTATGCATTTCGCACTCAGCACCGCTCCTGCTGCTCTGCCCTTCCTGTATTTCGCACCTGGTGCTACCCCTGCCTCAGTCGCTCCCCTCCCCCCGTGTTCTGTACCTGACGCCGCCTGGCGCGGGTACCTTAGCTCTGGAGGCCGACAGCACGGCCGACCGACCGGCCCCCGTGACGCGACTGGACACTGCGCACCTGTGCCTCCCCGGCGCGCTGGCACTGCGCCGCGCCTGGCACCGGGGCCTCAGACCGCCGGAGCGGTCACGTGACCGGTCGGCCGGCCAGCGGTCGACCTTGACCTTGACACCCGAGGTCCACCTGACGCGGGTGACGGGTGCGTGGATGCCGCGGCCTCGTCAGCAGAGCGGTCACACTCTTGGGCCAGAGACACACATATATATATATATATATATATATATAATATATATATATATATATATATATATATATATATATAATATATATATATATATATATATATATATATATATATATATATATATATATATATATATATATATATATATATATATATATATATATATATATATATATATATATATATATATATATATATATATATATATATATATATATATATATATATATATATATATATATATATATATATATATATATATATATATATATTAATATATATATATATATATATATATATATATATATATTATATATATATATATATATATATAAATATATATATATATATATATATATATATATATATATATATATATATATATATATATATATATATATATATATATATATATATATATATATATATATTATATATATATATATATATATATATATATATATATATATATATATATATATATATATATAATATATATATATATATATATATATATAATATATATATATATATATATATATATATATATATATATATATATATATATATATATATTATATATATATATATATAATATATATATATATATATATATATATATATATATATATATATATATATATATATATGTATAGTATATATATATATATATATATATATATATATATATATATATATATATAAATATATATATATATATATATATATATATATATATATATATATATATATATATATATATATATATATATATATATATATATATATATATTATATATATATATATATATATATATATATATATATATATATATATATATATAAATATATATATATATATATATATATATATATATATTATATATATATATATATATATATATATATATATATATATATATATATATATGTCAAGACACTGCAGAAGACATAGATGCATTTACTAATGGTCTGTAAATGAGAAATAACTTTCATGGGTTTTCGGACAAAACAAGGCAAACTTTTTTTAAACACTGTACTTTTTCCAGCTGTAGGAGATGGACCGTATCTGCGGGTGGGTGGTCAAGACGGCTGCGCAAGAGCGAGTAAAAATACTCCTTACGAACGTGAAAATATCCACAGTGTGCTCGCCAGATTAGTTTCCAGCACTCTTTGTACTTCTACCCACCTGAGACTAAAGCCTTAACCCATGTCATTCTGTTTCAAAATACCATGCGTATTGCGTACTGATGGGTTGTTTGTCAAAATAATGCGAAATTAGTGTTTCTCATAACACTTCAAGACTAGGATACTAAGACTAGACTAGGAAAATAATCAATTGAGTTAGAGAGTGTGTCTTGTCAAATCGATATTTCGTTTTTACTTCGGGTCGTAACAACCTTTTTGCTGACTCGAATAGTAACATTATTTCTGCTCAACTCAACTTGAGTGGTTCAAATTCGTTGGAAACAATGCCAATTACGTCAATAAAATGCAAGGTTTGGATGATGCCATCAAAACCGTCATTCAAATTAAAAACCTCCGTCAAATATTTTTTCGTTTTTATTTGCATGCAACTGTTGTGAGTTGTATGGGTACAAAATGTTGAATATCTTTCTGGTGAAATTAGCTTACCTTAGATTTCTGGTACCGGCAGGATCGGTAGTCGATGCCCTGCTCCGCGTGCTAAATGAGTCACACCTGCTGCGGGACGAGGCGGAGGATGATCGCTGCGCTATGCCAGTCCTTCTGGAGGACGAGACGGGCGCATGGCAGTCGCCGCCGAAGCAGTGGTGTACGTCAGAGACGTAGAGAAGGAGGATGGCCTACTGCTGTGGTGCATGTTGTTCTATATATTTGATATGAAAACCACACAAATCTCAACTGGGTTCTGCAGACAAAAGTATTCGGTAGGCAAGACGAGAAGCAGCCTGACCCTGCAGTCTATAAAGACGTGGAGCCATGCTAAAAGGCACTGTAGATCGCGAGCGAACACGTTTAGTCGTAACTTAGTGTTTGTTAACTTAGTGTAGTAAGCGTCGTTTAGTGTGACCACGTTTGCATGTGACCACGTTAAGTATATCGTTCATCTGTTTTTTTTCTTCTCTTCTTCTTTGCAGTGTTCCTCCCATGGCAGGGTTGGAAAAGTTGCTGTTTGCTGGTGTACAGGGGCACCAGATTTTGTACTCTGGAATTGTGACTGGAAAGAATTAACTTTTTTGTACTCTTTGAATAGGCAATACATATTCTTAGGAAACATGCCAAACTCATATGAATATTTATGTTCCCAGGCACAGCAGACATCAATGAGAAAAAATTGAGCGACATCAAGCAGAAAACGATTTCCAACCTCCAAGAACCAAGTGTCTCTAAACTGAAACCTTTGGTCAGCAAGATGAAATGCCAGCGCCTACATTGTGCTATTCCAATGCATGTTTCAAATGAACATATTTATGTTTTAAATATAAACATGATGTATGATGCAGTCTTCTGTCTGAGAACAAACTGATCACAAATTATGGGTTAATCCAGACAACTCATTAGCAAATACTTAATCATGCGAGTAGGTGTAGGGCCAAAGTTAAAACACAGCTCTTCCTTAGGGCAGAGTACATGTCACTTATCTCGAAAAGCGTCAGTCAGTGGTGTTAAAAATATCAAAAAACAAACAAACAAGAAACTAAGCACCCACCAATCTGACTCAATAATCACCAAGGCCATAATAATCACACACCGCCGTAGACACAGCACTACACAAATCAAAATAGCGTACCACGAGACGTCCAGCGCCGAAAATGTCTTATCTTCCTTCAGAAGAGATGAGCACAAGATTACGCTGCTGAGTACTTTCCTCGACGAATACCTTGTGTACCAAGTACCGTTTTCCCTTGCTGGAAAAGCTCATGGTACTTGGTGTTCGTTGAGAACAAGTACTATGCAGATAATCATTCTTTTAAAAGATTAAATGATCAATTAAATGGTATGAAAAGAAAGTGCTTGCCTTCCTGATGCCAATGGTACCATTTTTTTGTTAAGACGACCACCTTTTTTAGGCGTAAATAGCTAATGAGAATCCTTGTACTCAGTGTCTAAAACACCAGGCCACCAGGTGCATACCGGCGAAGCTTTATGTCCGATATATCTATCAATCGGGCTCGTTAGAGTCTAAATTAACTAAATATGAATGCAAAATGTTCGGCCTTATCAAAAAACTGAAATTCAAGAGCATCCGCTACGTGAAAGAGGTCGTATAACACCGTCTAAGATATACTCAGCGCTCTTCTCAGTTGCTTCTCGGCAACTCTCAACTCGAGCTCAACGCTGATTGGTCCGTGTCCACACCGGGAACATTTCGTGAGGACAACACTATTTACCACCGCAAGTCTTGGCTACGCGCGCTTTCTCGTGTTTTTGCGACTATGATGCGCCATTAACGTATTTCAATTTCATGACCGTGATTATTTGGGCCTTCAAGCCTTGGCCTTGAGGATTTTGTTCGTACCACACCGTGTTCCAGGCATTTCAATTTGTCGTCTTGTAACAGGTTAGTGGCTTGTTGGTCACCAAAGGTTAAAAATACTGTTTTTTTGGTCACATACATACTAAAGTACGTCTTCAGTTTTATACTGCCCAGTGTCCTAGCATTGGTAAATTTGGTAGACACAGGTGGGGAACGACACCCTATGGATACTGTTTTTCCGCTCTCTTTCCGAGTTTTACTGGGATTTTCAACTCCTTATTTTAAAATGTATTGGATAATTGGAATGCTCACTGATTAATGGATGTAATAATGGGGACAGCCTGTGTAGGGAAAGAGGTAATAATTGGCATAGACACCTAATAACTAATTCTGGTGAGCAGGTAATTGGATATTAATAAAACAGTGCATATGTTATTTGGTTGAATTTTCCGCTCTTTATGTTTATTTTAGCCAGAATTTTCCACTCCGCACTCCAGCTCCAAAGCAATCCTAGTACCCTGCTACTGCCTGTGTACTAGTTAGGGCACATAGCATTGTCTCTTGGCCCTTTATTACCATACAGCCTAATATGTAACTGCCATGAATATAATCCTATTTGTAATTATGTACTATTTTTTTCTGAGAAAATGTACTTCGCTACCAGCGAAAGTAAAATTCCCACCCTCACGTTATTACCATGAATATACTACTACCTGTAATTATGTACTCAATTTTTCCAAGAAAATGTACTCAGCATACCAGCAAAAAAAAGTAAATTGCCAACCCTGCCCCATGGATGAACCCAAGGCCCATGGGCGCATTGTACTTTCTGACTGTACTCTTGTAACGAACCGAAGGTGTATTTTTTCACCAGCGATTTCACAATGACTGAATAACTGGTTTTTCGAAGATTGCGTTTTTTTCAGTTTTATTGCAGTTTTTAGACGAGTAACTGCCAGTGTTTACGTTTGTTCATGAACTCGGTGAAAATATAAGCTGTTCTGGTTCTTGATGTTAATGTTTTGCTTGTCCAAAATGTGAATGTTAAAGGAAGGAGTGGAAACGAATGCAGGATGCTACACGAGAAGGGATTTGGTGGAGTTTTGTATGGGAGTAATGAGGCAATCAGTGGAGTTTTGTAGGGGAGCAATGAAGAGTAAGGTGGAGTATTGTGTCGGAGTAATACAGAGTTAAGTGGAGTTTTGCAGGGGAGTAATACAGGGTTGGGAGAATTCTGGAAGGTGTAATGAAGAATTATAGGCAGTTTAAGAGGGGGAGTAATAGGGCGTTGAAGGGAATTCTAGAGGGTTTAAAGAAAGGCTGGGGAGAGTTAAGAAGACTACTACGCAAGAGTTTAGGAGTTTAATTAGGAGAGTTTTGGTTATGGGTGTTTTGAGGAGTACGAGAATTAATTTGGAGGAGTCTTTTTTGCTGACTCCCCCTAAGAGCGTAACAGGGAGTAATGTTTTATCTCAGTGTAGAAGGCTCATGAAAAATGCAATCGCCCTCGGTGTTGTCAAATTTTAGCTCAGGTCAATAGTTTAGGGTTCAGAGGTCACCAAATGTCACGATGGCATCTTCTTCCAAAAAGGTTTTCGTGAATAACTTCTGATCAGTTAAACATAGCGAAATAATTGTAATGCACCATCGTGTTTGTCTCGTCAAGACGCTTCGCAAAATATTAATGGTGAACGGGCTAAGTCAATTTCAAAATTTTGCCTCAGTTGTCACTGTTTCAGTTGTTCCTGGTTCAGTTGTCACTGTTTCAGTTGTTCCTGGTTCAGTTGTCACTGTTTCAGTTGTTCCTGGTTCAGTTGTCACTGTTTCAGTTGTTCCTGGTTCAGTTGTCACTGGATCAGTTGTCACTGGTTCAGTTGTCACTGGTTCAGTTGTCACTGGTTCAGTTGACCGTGTACCGCCTGCCACATGGTACTATGACATCATAATGTGCAGCCATATTGTGCACAACACAGCAATTATGCAAATATATTAGTTAGTCAAAGGTTGACAACAAAATAGCACAGGCATTGAAAGCACAAAATTAATATATAACACAAAAATTAGAGGGTCCCCCAGCATCACTGCACCCACCCCCAGATTAGCAGGATTTTGAAATTAGTCCTATTGGAGTGGGTGGGGGGGGGGGGTTGCAAACATCTGGCTGTCCCAGAACTAAAAATGTCATAGTGACGCTCCTGTGCCTATAGAAAAGAAAATGTGATGTCAAGCATATTTCATATCAAATCACATTTTTGCCATTCTGCTTTTGACCAATCATAACTTTTGCACACATTGAACAAGGTTGGGTCAACTGCAGTTACCTCAGACAAATCTGAACTCCGTATTTGCCATGCTATTAGAATGAATGCAGATAATAATGACACACTAAAACACTTGGCAACTATGCGTGCTTTAGTGTTTCAGTATCACCTACATTCTGATCAGGGACGGATCCAGGGGGTGGCCGCAGCGGTCGCGGCCACCCCCGCCAGAAGACCGCCCCACGGGCTGTCTGTCGCCGGGCGATGGACAGCCTGTGAGCATGCAGCGTCCCTGCTGAAAGTAACTTACCAAGTATCAGGTCATACAGGTCATGACCTGGTCGTTTTGACCCGAAGCGCCCTTCCGGCCAGTGACGGCGCCCTTTCGGCCAATGACGGCGCCTTTTCGGCCATTGACGGCGCCCTTCCGGCCAGTGACGGCGCCCTTTCGGTCAGTGACGGCCATGGGCCCGGGAACGATTTTAAAGTTGGGGGGGGGGGGGGGCGAGATCATTTTTTTTTGCGCAATCTTCTCACTTCTCAGCTTGGTGACCTTCGTGTTCTCAAATTTTCCTCAATGGAAAACCGACACGGTTCGAAAGCTCATAAAAAACCTCTTTGAAACTATTTTAACATGTTTTGGTTCAGGCCAATATTGAGGTCACCAGAGGTCACCAAAGGTCAGATTTTCAAGTTTTAGGACTTTTCTCCAGAAACCCCCAAATATCTCGGGAACTATGATAGCTAGGAACAAACAGAAAGAAGCAATAGAAAGCTCTTGAAATATTAAATCCTATAGTGTCATCAAATGTTATCTCAGGTCAATAGTTAAGGCTCCAGAAGTCATCAAATGTCAAAAGGGCTATTTTTTGGCAAAACGTTCGGAAATAACTTTTCACCTTATAAAGATACAATAATTTTGACGCCATCATGTTTGTCTCGTCAACGCGCTTCGACTCACATTAATTTGGACCAGTTTAGGTCAACTTAGAAATTTTACCTCAGGTCAAGGTCAAGTGGCGACCAAAGTAGGTCATGTTGCATATTGAGAGACGTGTCTCGACGAGACAAACACATTGATGTCGATTTCACTTCATTATCTTCATTATATCGAGTGTTATTGACACAAAAAGTGTTGGTGACCTCTGCTGACCTCGGTGGATTCTTAGGGGTCACTGAACACAAATTTAACCTGGATCATCAATAATAGCCTATGATAACATGATCCAGAAGGAATTGGACTGATATCATGCGTATCCTCGGAAAACGAAACATTTTAATATTTACCATTGACTTATAATGGGAGGTCACGAAATTAACCCGACCGGCGACCTTAGGTCACCGATATACAACATCTTAGATATTCGAATTGTAGGTATCTATGACCTGATGAAATCCTGTAAGTTCGAAACCGATCGGCCAAAAACTGTGGCTGTGGTACGACCGCAAACTTATTTGGAGGTGTGGTCACGTGACCTGACCTGAGATGACCTGTGGCCAAGAATTGCACACAATGTGGGTAATTGATGCCCGAGCAGGTGTGCCAAAAAAGGCGGCTGAAACGGCGGCGCTGTGCGCCGTACGCCGTTTTTGAAACGGCAAAAACGGCGCGCCGACGTTTTTTCGCTATCCTCGAAAAACCTTAGGGGGGGGGGGGGCGTCTAAACGCCCCACCCCCGACACAGCGCAGTTACCATAGAAATAAAAAAAAATATGTAAAAGTGGGGGTCATGCCCCCCCCCCCCCTCCACCCCCCGTTTCCTACTATGAACCGTATGCCTTTGTAAACCCGCCTGTCGTCTGATAAAATACTCGTACCTGACGCCTGACGTTTGTTTTTCTTGAAGAAGCCCGCGAGTGTGGGCTGCACCGACCGCTTCATCACCGTATCACGGTGGCCTACGACATTTACGATAACTCTTGCTTGCAATTACCGCCCCGTCGGCAGACAGAGAGGACAGCTAGAGGGCCGCACGCCATTTTTTATATATATAAATTTAGTCCGAATGGTTTTGAATGGATGGATTTCCGAGGTCAGGATCCACGCTAAGCATAGCTTGTTGCGCAGGTCCTGACCCCACCACCCGATCGCGAAATTCCTAGCGTCCGGCAGAATTTAGAGACGAAAGTTTTACGTGCCCGACATACCTGGACACGGTCCGCCCCGCTCACTGACGGCACCTGACCTTGAGTGCGACCGCTGCCACCGGCTGCAGGCCATCCCAAACAGGAGCAAATAGCGAGCGCCGAAGCGACTCGAACCCGGGCTGCCACTACCGGAAAAGATCAGAAGTCCAGCGCTCTCCCACTGAGCAACAGGGGAGTTTGACCACATCCGTAACGTTGACGTGGGATAAACTTATAAACAAAATGCAGTAGATGTTTATTGCCGTCAGTGCGTTATTTTAACGACGACGAGCCAAGCAGACAACTGCTACCAAATGTACTGCTAACAAAGTTTTCCATTATATCTCATAGGACACAATGGAAAAAGGAAAAGGAAGGAAAAGAAAGGTATACGATCCTGCTATAAAGGCAAAGCTATATAATAATAATACTTATGACATGCTATAAAAGAAAACGGAAAAAATGAAAGTGACTTTCATATTTTATATAACTTTTTTTGTCATTAATATATAATAATAAATAATAATTTTATATAAGAGGCTTTCATATTTTATATAACTTTTTGAGAAGAACATTGGAAGAGCTCATTTGTAGGGAAACTTCTGCTCACCAAAGTTGGGGGGGGCGCCGCCCCCCCCCCCCCCGGTCCAGATGTTGGGGGGGGGGGGGGGGGCAAGCGCCCCCCCCCCCCCTGCCCCCCCGCTAGAGCGCATCAGAACCCTACCTACCTAAACCTATATAAATTACTTGACTAATGTTTGTTAAACATGATGGTGTGATAGTGACCACTTGAGAGGTTGTATTTTTTTATATTTAAAACCAATTTTCCGACACATTTGGGATTTTGATAATGGGTGAACAGGGTCCTAGGGTTGCTTTGGAACTGGGGTGCGGAGTAGAAAATTCTGGCAAAAAAAAAACATTAAGTGTAGAAAATTAAACGAAAAAGCAGATGTAGTCGGCTTTATTAATACCCAATATTAGTATATTTAAATATATAAATACCCAACCCAATATTAGCATATTAGTTAGCTTACCATAATAAGTTAGTAACTTGGCCAATTTTTACCAGTTTTTCCCTCCACAGGCTGTCCCTATCATTGCATTCATAAATCAGAATCAGGGTTCCAATTATCTTAATATATTTGAAAACAAGGAGTGGAAAATTAATAATAAAACAGGAAAAAGAGTAATATAGTATCCATAGGGTGACGTTTTCCACCCCGTGTTCCAATCCACAAAATGTATGTCTTGTGATGAAAGCATAATATAATATTATAATCTTACTCAAAATTGTTGGATCCCAGATTGTTTTTGTCATGATAAATACTAGTATAAGGACATTTCAAACACAAACTTACAAGTGCAGCTCAAAGGTCAAGCAGGTTACGGATTATTGAGTTCAGTGGGCAGGCGTCACACTTCCGTACACTGCACTGTAGGTAGTGTGACGAGCCTGAATAAGTGGCGGGCGGTGCCTCGGCTTGATGTCGTTGGGAGGGCAACCTAAACTAACCTAACCTAACTCCGCCATTAAGTCCGATCGGAACGAAACCTACCGCTTGTAGCCATTATGTCCGATCGGGACGAAACCTACCACTCGTAGCCATTAAGTCCGATTGAGTAGTAAACAGGCCTACACCATTGAGCATACCCTCCCAATGACGTCATGAAGCCGGCAGAACCGCCCGCCACTGTGTTCCCGATAGGAACACACACAATTTAATGTAACGGAAGTTGGCCCACATTCAGCCCAGATTCAGCCCGGCCCAGATTCTTGTTAATTCGTGCTACCATATGTGAAGGAAATCCTTACCAGTCAAAATGTATTAAATATCCATCAACAACGTTAACAAGTGGTATCATTCGAAAGCTCTCGTCGCAATAAACACAGCCATACCCTTGAACTTTCCCTACCTTGCCCACTAAAATCCCTAGACCCGTCCGAAAATGCAGTTACTCAAACTCGCTGAGTTTTCGGGACGCGGCGATTTCAACCAAACTCAGGGAAATAATAGAAGAGCATATACCGGAACCGAAAATCATAGTACCTATTCGTGACATTTTCAAATTTCACCTTCAGGGCCCACTCAACCTTGCAAAATTACCCTTGCATAGTACTCAACCTTGCATAGTACCTATTCGTGACATTTTCAAATTTCACCTTCCGGGCCACTCAACCTTGCAAAATTACCCCAGTTCTTTTCTCCCATGTTAACAGACAGTCACTCCAACGATGATAAGTAACAAAAGGACGCACCAATTACCTCAAGACTCCACATACTGGTGTAGAAATGTCTTCCACAGATTTCCAGAAAGTGGCAATGTGTGACACTCAAAGGTACAGCCTCCAGAGGCTGTCAAGCTTTCCAGTTCTTTTCAATATATATATATATATATATATATATATATATATATATATATATATATATATATATATATATATATATATATATATATATATATATATTCGCTAAGGTGGCGGGACGCGGCGATTTCAACCAAACTCAAGGACATAATAGTGCAGCACATGGCGGATCCGAAAATCATAAACCCTATTCGTGACATTTTCAAATTTGACCTGCAGGGCCACTCAAGCTTGCAAAATTGCCCCTTCTCCCATGTTAACAGGCAGTCACTCCAACGATAATAAGTAACAAAAGGACGCACCAATTAGCTCAAGACTCGGCATACTAGTGTAAAAAAAAAAAATCTCAAATTTCAAGAATTTAAAAAAAATCCAGAAAGTGACAATGTGTGAAACTCAAAGGTACAGCCAGAGACCATCAAGCTTTCCAGTTAATTGCAATATATATATATATATATATATATATATATATATATATATATATATATATATATATATATATATATATATATATATATATATATATATATATATATATATATATATATATATATATATATATTTATATTAGCTTAGGGTGCGTCAATCCCGACAAAAGTCGCAAATGTTTTGGTTTTCGCACTTTTTCCCATGAATTTGTCTATGCCGATTGCAACCAAGCCAGTAGTTTTCAGGTGGGATTGTTGGAAACCCGGACTAATTTTATTTCAAAATGTTAGTTTTTTGCCCTTGACTTATAATGGCGGGTGGGAACACCTATATATTATTTGATTATTTTGTATAGTGATTTATGACATTTCTGCTGCGTACGTAAACAAAGCAAATTCTGGTAAACTGAATCTGGCGTACGTAAACAAAGCACATTCTGGTAAACTGAATTGGGTCTCGACCATCTCGATCAACATTCACTGAACCGAAATCAGACGTTAATTTGGGAGGCGGGTTAAGGCCTTTTGTGTACTAGATACTAATCTGACCATGCAACCATTCACCCGATCGTCACGGAAGAAGGCATTACTACGCAAGCCGTCTTCTGTGCTGAATTTATCCTGGCAAAAGGTGTTTGAAGGTGGTGAGTATCTCAGTGAGTTGGTCCCATGCAAGGGGAAGATCCAGCTGCCAACGAAGGAGGAAGCCCTGCTGCTCTACGTCTGCAGAACCAGCCAGCGTATGCAATATTTCTTTAAAGAAGCAGTAGCCGACTTTGTCGTAGAGGAGATATCAAAACTGTGGAGGAAAGCTAACATCGAGACGAAAACAAAAATCAACATGAAAAAGGACTGTTGAAAATGGTGGGGAAACGACGAGATCTCGTCAAAAACCTGACGTACAATGGAGCCAAACAAGTGAAGAAGAGAAATATTCGCCAATGACATGAAGAAGTTGTGGGACATGGCAAGTCCAGCAGCGGAAATGCAGCTGAAGAAAGACCGTCTTCTGAATGACAGTTCAACAAGAGAAGATCTTGAGTTTCTTCGAGATCAACGTGGCCCCAGGAAGATGAGTATAAACCCTATACTCATCTTCCTGGGGCCAGGCTGATCTCGAAGGAACTCAAGATCTTCTCTTGTTGAACTGTCTTTCAAAAGATGGTTTTTCTTCAGCTGCATTTCCGCTACTGGACTCGCCATGTTCCACAACTTCTTCCATGTCATTTTCGAATATTTATATCTTCTTCACTTGTTATTCAATACAATACAATACATACATATTTTGCATGCGGTTTTGTGAAAGCAGACTTGACATGCTTCAGAAATGGGCATGATGTGATACTGACAATGTATGGTCATTGTTACCTTTATACAGCCAGGCTCAGCTGAGGTGCTGGAGGAAGAGCGCTGTGTCGAGCCAGGCTTGGCAGAGGGACAGCATACTCTGGATCAGTTTCTCCTTTGCTATGGTAAACTGCAAACAGTCACGTCTCCGGCCGTAGAACAGTGAATTAATTTGGTACCAGTGTTATAAGACCAATGTTCAAACTGTGATTTAGTTCAGTTTTCTGCTTTTGGGATTCTTCAGTTGGCTAAAAACCGTTGACGATTTTGCACTGTCGAGGTGTGCGTTGCCTCACTCTCCAGCGCTCGCCAGGTCAACACACGAGCTTATGTATCTGTTCAACACTGCCAGTTCAGAAATTGAGTAAATCAGCAAATGCTTGTAGCACAATTATGCAGCCTGTATAGTTGTAATTGTGATGCGCAAATCTGTCGAGCTTGTATCATTCAGTTTAATAAATATGGTCAAATTATGTGCTTGTTTACGTTGAGAGCAATCAGTTGCCTGAAAATTGAACATGCTAATATAGTGTCATCCACAGCGCCGCATGAACACAGTTCACATGGTAAGTGTCTGTTGTATTTAATAAACATACACAGTATCACAATGCGCAGGTACATGAGCTGGTCGAATAAAGCTGGTTAAACACCATATTGCACACGATAAGCACAGTACCAAAATGTGAGACCACAGCTAACATCAGGTCTAGGTCGGCCAGCAGGGGGCGCAGGAGTAGGAGGCTGTTGGGCTGTCCTTTTCGAGGTAGAAGACAGGCCTGCCGCTGCACCTGATGATGGGCCTGGTTCTGGGGAGAGTTGGGCATGCGATGGTTGAAGCTGAACAAAAAAAAAACAGGAGAAATCATGACATGATTACATTGACACGTCAATTTTGTATACAAAGTGGGCAGAGATTGTCAGGCACTGTGGCAGAAATTGAAACTCTGATCAGCAGTAGTGCTATTTGGGGGAATTCATGTCACAAAGGAGCAGAAGCAGGCAAATGAGGTTCTGTATTGCCAAAGTTGGTTAAACACGATAATCGCGAAGGAATACAAACTTGAGTCATCTCAGTATGAAAGACAATGAGCTCATCCTTGAAAATGTTAAAATTAAGTTCTAAATTTGCTAACTGGTTGGACAGGACTGGTATTCGCTGCCAGGACATGATACCCTTACCATCACCCCTTGAGTGGTCAAAGGTGGGGAGGCCAAGCAGGTGAGTTTACCTATCTGATCTGGAACACGTTACTCATCAGTCTGTGATAAAGTATTTGATTTGGAAAGGATTGTTTCTCTTTGGCTAGGCCAACAAATACTCACTTAAAGGGAAATAATGATTTTTTGATTTTGTTAGCAACAATTTCTTAGGCAACCGTTATGGTTTTAAAATTATTTTATTTAAATTTAAGAATTAAATAAAATTATTCCCAAATTCAAAGTTGTAAGTTTGGAAAAAATACAAAGCAAGTACCTTGTGTACCTCATGAAAGTCATTGACAAACTCGTCCTTCCCTACCATTGTTTACATCGAGTGCGGCATTTTTGGAGGCTCTGTGACGTTTCCGATCAAACTGATCCGTGAAGCAATCCGTGAAGCATCCGTGATGCATGACAGACTATCAGTATAAATCATGAATAACAACAACATGCAAACTATACCAACTCGAATGAAATAAGGGCGGAATTATTTGAACCCCAGGCAAGCAAGTATTCGCAATGCACTCGGCACTGCGCCACAATAGGAAATAGGCGAGGGAAATGCATATTGGATACAATATTATTACGTCATAAGTTTCTGAAGTGTCAACTACTATGAAATACAGTGATAAAATACCTTTAATAATGATTCGCAAGAAAATTCAAACTTAAACAAAAAAATGAATGTCTTTAATTAGCTTTCAACTCAAAATCAGATATATTTTGCAATGCTACACAAGAATGGCACCAGTGACGTCATTAACGAAGCTTGCTACGGGACTTGTGTATACTAATCAGGAACAACTCGCCACAAATGGTTAAAGGGAAATAATGACCTTTTGATTTTGTTAGCAACAATTTCTTAGGCTCCCGTTATATTTTTAAAATTATTTTATTTAAATTTAAGAATTAAATAAAATTATTCCCAAATTCAAAGTTGTAAGTTTGGAAGAAATACAAAACAAGTACCTTGTGTACATCATGAAGGTCATTGACAAATTCGTCCTTCCCTACCATTGTTACCATCGAGTGCGGCATTTGTGGAGCCTCTGTGACATTTCCGATCAAACTGAGCGCTGCTCGGACACCCGCTAGTAGCGCTTTCGTTCTCCATGGCAACCAGGCGTCAGCCAATCAAAAGCCAGAAAGGGAATACGTTCTAGCGTTTCATTGGCTCACGCCTGGTTGCCATGGAGAACGAAAGCGCTACTAGCGTGCGTTCGAGCAGCGCTCTGATCCGTGAAGCAATCCGTGAAGCATCCGTGATGCATGACTGACTATCAGTATAAGTCATGAATAACAACAACATGCAAACTATACCAACTCGAATCAAATAAGAGCGGAATGAATTGAACCCCAGGCAAGCTAGTATTCGCAAAGCACTCGGCACTGCGCCACAATGGCAAAAGGTGAGGGAAATGCATATTGGATACAATATTATTATGTCACAAGTTTCTGAAGTGTCAACTACTATGAAATACAGTGATAAAATACCTTTAATAATGATTAACAAGAAAATTCAAACTTAAAAACAATCATTTGAATAAGTCTTTAATTAGCTTTCAACTCGAAATCAGATATATTTTGCAATGCTACACAAGAATGGCACCAATGACGTCATTAACAAAGCCTGCTACGGGACTTGGGTATACTAATCAGGAACAACTCGCCAAGTGCGCCGAGATGGTTAAGTGCGCCGAGAAGCATGACAATGACTTTGTAAACAAATCGCCGACGCTAAATAGGTCGCCGTCGATGTGCATCGATGAGCTTCTGATTTAATTGCCAGTTTTGTGTTATTGTTCGTTAGTTTTTTTGGGAAAAATTATTATTTTTCATGATAAAATAAAGCATAGTGTTATATACAGCCACAGACAAACTATACACAACTCCTAATGTTGAAAACAAATGAATCGAATTGCAAAAATTGAGGGTCGCAACCACTAACTATGCCGCGTTGATGTGCATCGATGAGCTTCCGATTTTATTGCCACTTTTTCCAATCGCTGTTAGTTTTAGAAGATCGCCAGGCATATAATCACAACAAGCAGAACGCACAATATATTTTCCACTCCATTGCGTAAAAAAATAATACGGGAAAAGCCCGCAGTTTGATGAGGACCAAAAGTACTTGACAAAAGGTCAGAAATAGTGCAAGTACCGGACGTTAAAAGTGTGGAACGCTTATCAACTTTAACTTGAAATATCTTTCGGTAGGAAAGTTTTCATGCAAAATGTGATGAATTTACAATATATTTTGATCTCGTCTGGCGATTTCAAGTGCTAACTCCATTTTAGTGGAAAAAGGTCATTATTTCCCTTTAACGTTCGCCCTCGACCCACACAAGCAGCATTTCAGCGTCACCGTTCAAAAACCAATGTAACTCACCCAATCTTAAATTATTAATTCTTATGCGGATTACGGCCTTGTCAATAATTACTGTCCATAAATGCACAAGGAATTCGCGGCCACCGTTATCTACCGTGACCGTGACAATAATTCATAAATTCAAGGCCGTATAAGAGAGGTAGCGTCATCCGGGGATTTTAGCGCCCCAATCGCACATTAGGGTGACGTCACTGGCGCTCTGGTCCGACTCGGCTGTCGTCGCACGCGGTTCGGTGCGGTGCGAATATTTCTAACGGGATACGGATAGTTGCGCCTAAGGTACGATCCTATTTAAGATTGCGTTTACCGCGGATAATTATCTATCCCTTAATTCATGCTGAGGGGGAGACGACCATATGCTGCTTCGGTCTGTGTAAGGGGCGACTGGCAAGACGGCCATACGCTGCACCGGTCTGACTGAGGGGTGAGACGGCAATACGCTTCCCCAGTCCGGCTGAGGGGGGGGGGGGGCTACGCTGCCCCGGTCTGGCTGAGGGGCGAGACGGCATACGCTGCAGGTCTGACAGGGCGTAGACGGCCATACGCTGCCCCGGTCCGTCTGAGGGGGGGGGGGGGCTATACGCTGCCCAGTATGGCGCTGGGGGGCGAGACGGCCCGGGCCATACGCTGCCCCGGTCCGTCTGAGGGGGGGGGCTATACGCTGCCCAGTATGGCGCTGAAGGGCGAGACGGTCTGGGCCATACGCTTCCCCAGTCCGGCTGAGGGGGGGGGGCCTACGCTGCCCCGGTCTGGCTGAGGGGCGAGACGGCATACGCTGCAGGTCTGGCAGGGCGTAGACGGCCATACGCTGCCCCGGTCCGGCTGAGTGGGGGGGGGGGGGGGCTATACGCTGCCCAGTATGACGCTGAGGGGCGAGACGGCCTGGGCCATACGCTGCCCAGGTCCGGCTGAGGGGGGGGGGGCTATACGCTGCCCAGTATGGCGCTGGGGGGCGAGACGGCCTGGGCCATACGCTGCCCCG
>JAXIVJ010000098.1:230000-235000 GCA_036785665.1 Chirona hameri | reverse complement strand
AAACATTCTTGAAGATTTTAATGCCGATCCGAGCCCACTCCACCCACTCGATTCATCCGTGGCACACAAACATTGTTGGAAAATAGCCGTGGTTATAGATGGCGTTATAGATGCTCCCTTATAGGTGACGCTAGTGTAATCGCTATGCTGGTCCATTGGCGAATCCAAAAAATTCGGGAGGTTGTTGTTCCATGGAGGTATCTTTTGCAGTTCTCACTTAGATACACTGATCGCTGCATTTCAATGTCGCGTCGTGGCGAAATAAATATATTGCCTGAAGATTATTGTGTGCCAACTGACTACGTGTCCACAACCCACACCACAGTCCACCACAGTCCACCACAGTCCGCACGTCCCGTCGCACAGATGACAGATGGAATATTATATAACACTGATTTCTCATTGTCCCCGGCTCCGCGTCACGTGTCTGTAACGGGTTTTCGCTTCTGCATGGTTCTGCCATTTTGTGCAACATTGCAACATTTTTTTGATTTTTTAAAAAAAAAACTCTTTTTCTGGTTAATTTTGGGCCGCTGAATGGAATTACATAAATTTTGAGGCTCTCTGGCTTAATCTGCAACAATTAGAACTGCTTGCAACAATTGTCAAAAATTTCAAAAAATGTTGCAATGCTACACAAAATGGCAGAACCATGCAGAAGCGAAAACCCGTTACATAAATGGAGCCCAACGCGGGGCAAGGTCAAGTCGCGGGAGCATGAAGTCGGCAGGTTTTAGCGAGATACATTTTAAATTGTCCAAAAGAAACAGAGGGAAAAAAGAAGAAAGTATAGAGATAAGCAGAAGAATAGAAACATTCTAAAAGCAAAAGCTATGTGTAATTTTAAAATTGAACATGGAAGGAACGGCGGCCGTGTGCACACCAAACAGTTCAACAGTGGAGACGCCGGCTGAAGCCCCCACGCAGGCAACAAATACCCTCGTTCCGACCTGTGTACCGCCAGGGTGTCGCTATTAAGGCAACAGGCCCATTAAAGGACACCATAACAGCAGCTGCGCGGCGCCATTAAGCGTGAGCGCCGGCCAGCGGCCCGGGTCACGTACGGCGCTCGGCAGAAGCCTCTGCGCAGGATCCTGACCCAGATCACGGCAGCAAGCTCCGCCTCTGGGCCGCTGTAGACAGCAGTTCCGGCCGCCGCAGGCATCCACAGGCCGTTGCAGCCGGGTGAGAAGGACCAATGACAAGACAGCAAAAGGGAATCGAAAATTAAAACCGAGTGGAGAAAAAAATCACGGCAGCAAGGCGCCAATCTGGCAACTGACCTGATTTCTCAAGCCAAAAGTTGATAAAAGGGCCTGCAAGAGGGGTGAAGGTCGGCAGATCGAACAGCAGAGCAGCAAGGACGGGACCGATCTTCAAATTGCCGCTAGTGCGCCCAGGCCTCCAAACAGTCCAAGTAAGTTTCAGAGGAACAGAGTTCGGCAGTGAGCAGGGACGGAAGCAGGCTGGGGCCGCGGCTCCTCGCCGCGAGCCTCAGTCTCAGAGGAGACAAGATGGGGCAGTGAGTAGGGACGGAAGCAGGCTGGGGCCGCGGCTCCTCGCCGCGAGCCTTAGTCTCAGAGAAGCCGCGTCAAGGACCATCACAAGTCTGTCTGACGTATATATGTATGGCGCGGGCCCGACCGCCGGAAGGGTCACCGGGGCCGGTGGGAGGGAGGGAGGGAGGGAGCGGACGAGCGAGGAGTCGTGTGTGTGTGTGTGTGTGTCTGTGTCTGTGTCTGTGTCTGTGTCTGTGCCTGTGTCTGTGTCTGTGCTGTGTCTGTGTCTGTGTCTGTGTCTGTGTCTGTGTCTGTGCCTGTGTCTGTGTCTGTGTCTGTGTCTGTGTCTGTGTCTGTGTCTGTGTCTGTGTCTGTGTCTGTGTCTGTGTCTGTGTCTGTGTATGTCTCTGTCTCTGTCTCTGTCTCTGTCTCTGTCTCTGTCTGTGTCTGTGTCTGTGTCTGTGTCTGTGTCTGTGTCTGTGTCTGTGTCTGTGTCTGTGTCTGTGTGTGTGTGTGTGTGTGTGTGTGTGTGTGTGTGTGTGTGTGTATGTGTGTATGTGTGTATGTGTGTATGTGTGTATGTGTGTATGTGTGTATGTATGTATGTATGTATGTATGTATGTATGTATGTATGTATGTATGTATGTATGTATGTATGTATGTATGTATGTATGTATGTATGTATGTATGTATATATGTATTTATCTTATAACATTTAGCGTGAAGAAGCGTCGCCGGCGTGATACCATTTGTAGTGTATTTGTGGAGTGTGTGTAGTTTATGCTGTGTAGTGTATATTGTGTAGTGTATATTGTGTAGTGTATATTGTGTAGGGTATATTGTGTAGTGTATATTGTGTAGTGTATATTGTGTAGTGTATTGTGTAGTGTGCATTGTGTAGTGTATTTTGTGACTATAGTGTACCACGGGTCGTGTTTCTGTAATTGGTAATCGGTACTCAGTACTCGGTACTCGATACTCAGTACTCAGTACTCAGTACTCAGTACTCGGCACTTGGTATTCGGTACTCGGCACTCGGCACTCGGCACCTGGTACTCGGTACTCGGCACTCGGTACTCGACACTCGGTACTCGGTACTCGTTACTCAGGAATGGGTACTCAGTAATCGGTACTCACTACTCGGTACTCGGTACTCGGTTACTCGGTTATCGGTACTCGGTACTTGGTACGCGGTAATCGGTACTCGGCACTCGGTACTCGGTACTCGGTACTTGGTACTCGGTACACGGTACTAGGTACTCGGTAATCGGTACACGTTACTCGGTACTCGGTACACGGTACTCGGTACTCGGTACTCGGTACTCGGTACACGGTACTCGGTACTCGGTACTCGGTACTCGGTACTCGGTACTCGGTACTCGGTACTCGGTACTCGGTACTTGGTACACGGTACTCGGTACTCGATACTCGGTACTGGGTACTCGGCACTCGGTACTCGGTACGGACACCTGGTACTTGGTGCTCAGTACTTTTCTGTATGAACAACAACTGTTCCACCTGAGCGAAATCCACGGGTTTTCCCCTCGTTAGGCTAGCGTGTGACCGTCTGGCCGGACCCTCTCGTCCAGGGGAGGGGGTTCATGACGTCATGTGTTTTGGGATCGGGCGCGTGGGGTCAGTGTCCCAGCGGCCGGTAGCGGTGATCGGTGACGCTGGCCGTGTGGACACTTGTGCGAATTTTTCATGACAGCGATTTTATTCTGGCGTTAATTTTTAACAGCGAGATGAACAGGGACGAAATTGTACATGACCGTGATTTGTATCATACCGCCATATCTTTCCATAGAGCAAACAACCATCCCATAATTTCGCGCTTGTTAAGGAGACAGTTAACTGCGAGAATCGTAAACATTCCAACACAGCCTTCCTCACTTTCCTTTTCCTTGGGAAATATTTACTTTACTCAGTTAGCTTTGAACTTAATGAAAATAACGTTGCTTAACAAAATTAAATTAAAAGTCTTGCAATTATCGGCGGCTTAGGGCTGTGTGGAAACAATATTAGCACATACTCGACAATTCGTCAATAAGACCTGTTTATCAAAATCCTCACGACACAATCCCTAAATGATCTGTTTGTATATGCCGAAACGTTGAAATGATGACCCTGTCATCAACCGATCCTGACATCAAAGATTGCGTAAAAAGGCTTACAGATTAAATTGCAAATTAACCACAGTGAAGTTAATTTGACCGGATTTGAAAATGTCACCAATCAGACCAAATAATCAACCGAACCGGATAATTGAATGGCAAGGTTAAGAAAAAATATCGGTCACCCTGTCTGCTGGCAATCGGGTTAGCCATTCCTGAAAATTTTCAGTACGGGTATTTCACATAATTATCACATCACTCGGGTTTTACCAGAAACAGTTGGCCTTCAATATATCAGTAAGCATTGTTCACCAAAATAAACATTAAACCTCGGAACCTTGAATTGAGTATTTCATCACATCTAGCCGCAAAAATTACATTACCCTGCCTTGGAAGCATTGAAGTCACATCATCGCTTGTCCCTACATATATATTTTTACGTTAACATTACTAATTATATTACGTGACTTCCCCTCAAGCTAGCGCTCCATCTCATTGATATTCCTTCCTCAATCCATCTTTCAGTCACATTCCGAATTAGAGTACTAGGTAATTCACACAAGGCTATATTTACAGAAAATTGTGCACCGATAGTTCAAGTTAATTGTCTCGTGAATACAATATCATTCGTCTTATAGGCAGCAGTTCGAATAGAGTCAACCAAATTCAGCCAGTCACATCAGTCACATCAGTTCGAACAGTCAACCAGTCAAATAAATCCCATCGGCGACCACCACCAGCATTGGCACAAGCTCCATAATCGGTTGCATTTAAAGCACGAGAGTTATAAAAGACGCAAACATAAACGTCCAAACCATATCAGAGTTTTGATTTACGTTAGAAGTTATAACTAGTCAGGCAATCAATATATGATAATTTTTCAACCATACACATACTCGCGTAGGCATAATTAAGAATATCGTGACTACATGACCAAACAAATGCCCAAATAGCAGGGGAGTTCAATGAGAGAAGAACAAAACGACGAAGAAGAAAAAACCGGCCGAAACACTGTGCAAATTAAATTTGTATGGTGTTCAGATGCACAACAAATTAACTGACCATGGATTATAAGGAGGGTATAAGGATTGTACAGACTTTCCGACCTTACTTGATGTGAAATGCGGCTACTTTCTCCAGTATGAAATTTATAGAACTAAACAACAGCAAATCTTGAAGGCTGACTTGTGATGGTCCTTGACGCGGCTTCTCTGAGACTAAGGCTCGCGGCGAGGAGCCGCGGCCCCAGCCTGCTTCCGTCCCTACTCACTGCCCCATCTTGTCTCCTCTGAGACTGAGGCTCGCGGCGAGGAGCCGCGGCCCCAGCCTGCTTCCGTCCCTGCTCACTGCCGAACTCTGTTCCTCTGAAACTTACTTGGACTGTTTG
>JAXIVJ010000098.1:180000-225000 GCA_036785665.1 Chirona hameri | reverse complement strand
AGGTATGGTACCTACTTGTCTGTCTAAGATTTGCCACCGATTACTCCACCGATGGCTATATATTTGTCGCCGATTAGAATGGCAGAACGGTAACTTCTCCCAGCCCTGGATTGGTCAAGCTTATTGTACACAGCACACCACGTCTTATTGAGCACGGTTATAATTTATGCATTATTGTCACGGTAGATAACGGCGGCCGCGAATTCCTTGTGCATTTGTGGACAGTAATTATTGACAAGGCCGTAATCCGTATACGAATTAATAATTTAAGATTGAGTGAGTTACATTGGTTTTTGAACGATGACGCTGAAATGCTGCTTGCGTGGGTGCAGGGCGAACGTTTTTAAGTGAGTATTTGTTGGCCTAGCCAAAGAGAAACAATCCTTTCCAAATCAAATACTTTATCACAGACTTATGAGTAACGTGTTCCAGATCAGATTGGTAAACTCACCTGTTTGGCCTCCCCACCTTTGACCACTCAAGGGGTGATGGTAAGGGTATCATATCCTGGCAGCAAATACCTGTCCTGTCCAACCAGTTAGCAAATTTAGAACACTTAATTTTAACATTTGCAGGGATGTGCTCATTGTCATTCATACTAAGATGACTCAAGTTTATATTCCTTTGCGATTATCGTGTTTACCAACTTTGGCAATAAAGAACCTCATTTGCCTGCTTCTGCTCCTTTCTGACATGAATTCCCCAAAATAAAATAGCACTACTGCTGATCCGAATGTCAATTTCTGCCACAGTGCCTGACAAGGTCTGCCCACTTTGCATAACACATTGATGCGTCAATGTAATTCATTTTTTGGACCTAGTGCCAGCAACAAGACTGATGAGTAACGTGTTCCAGAGATGTGCCCCAAATTCCCAAAAGCTGCCCCAATTTGGATGTGTTGGTGCCAACTCTGCCCGATGTTATCTCGTTGAAACCTGCCACGTTTTGCAGACTGGCTTGTACAATTATCTTACATCAAGTGGACTTAAAGGAAATAGTTCACCTTCAACATGGGATTTTGAACTGAAATAGCAGTTTTGTAGCCCGTGTTGAGAAATCCTTATCTGCAACTTTGCTTGGCTGAAAAGACTCTCCAGCCGAAGATATTTGACTTTTTGGCGAAGGAATGCGGCGCATATATGATATACCGTACCGTCTGAGAGTGCCAGCACTGGTCTGAGCATGCGCAGACCAATAACGCACACCATAACATTAATAATGTACGACCTTCTGTCCTGAATTGGCGCGATGTAGGACCATTTTTGAAAAGAAAAAAGAAACTGTATTAAAAATATAATACAATCGTGTTCTAAAAAAAAATCCGAAGGTGAACTATTTCCTTTAAGATCATTTTTGGCCATTTTCAACTGATGTTGCACAAATGTGCACACCTTTTGGGACACTGCCCCATGTTGTTATCATAGTATGCTACAGAGAATCATGTCATGATTTCTCCTCTTTTTTCCAGCTTCAACCATCGCGTGCCCAACTCTCCCCAGAACCAGGCCCATCATCAGGTGCAGCGGCAGGCCTGTCTTCTACCTCGAAAAGGGCAGCCCAGCAGTCTCATTCTACTCCTTCTGCGCCCCCTGCTGGCCGACCCAGACCTGATGTTGGCTGTTGTCTCACATTTTGGTACTGTGCTTATCGTGTGCAATATGGTGTTTAGCCAGCTTTATTCGACCAGCTCATGTACCTGCGCATTGTGAGAGAATGTTTGTGCAGCGCTGTTGATGACACTATATTATTAGCATGTTCAGTTTTCAGGCGACTGATTGCTCTCAACGTAAACAAGCACAAATTTGGCCATATTTATTCAACTGAACTGATATGAGATATGATGAGATATATTCAAAACAAACAATATAAAGATGTTAGCATATGAACAAAATAATCGGAATTTTTAATCTCGCGGGTTTCAAGGTTTAAACAAAGAAATAGCCAGAAACGTTTCTATAAATTAAAAAAAATATATATTTCCTTTGCTTTTTGAAGGATATGGCAGTATCGCATTGAAAAGTCGTTTACAATTTCTGCGCGTATGCTCCAATGCCCATTTGTGTGAAATTCCTGGTATCCGCTCAAAGGCAAAGGATATTCCAACAAAATATGTGGCTTAACCCATAATAACTGTGAAATTATAAGTAAATATATAGTAGTTGTTTTTCAATTTGGAAAAGCATCACCATGAGAAGGAGTGGGATGTGATTATACAAAAGCATTAAGTGAATTGTGTTTTTTGGTAACTTTCAACTCCAGCTTTCAAAGTAGGCTATCTTTGACTGTCTACAAGATGGTCTAGGCGGGTCTGGGGGCTGTCTGGTGTCACCCCCGGTAGGTGCTGCAGCACAGCAAGAGAACCATTCTAAATTTGGGTCCTGTGACCGTAATTGCTGTAAGGGTTAGGTCAGGTTTGATTATTTATTGTTGTTGGTGACAGCAAAGCTTTGGTATTACTAGCACACTTTTCTGTTTGTTGTATTACTACTCTCTTCTAATATGGACTTCAAGAACACCATTAACTGGGGGGTGAATTACTGAACTATTACCCAATTGATAGCAACAGTAAATCCCACTAATCTTCCCATGAATCAATAATCATGATCACACTCAACACAAAGACCAAAATACATAAAGCACAGATCTTTTTCACTGTAGGTTTGTACTTGGGAATTCGTGATAAATGATGAGAATCGCCGCGCCATAGACGACTTTGTTTATTTGCTACCATATTGCAAAATATTGTTGCCAAATGCTGTGACGTCACCCCGGGAGTCGTTTCTCCCTCGTGGGTAAACCTTATTAGTAAAGTAACCTTGACTGCATCGGCGACTGAACAAGAAAGCAAGAGAAAGAAGCCGACTGCAGGTACAAATATTATATTTTCGCATGAACATAACAAACGAACAGTGTGTGAGTGTGTGTGTGTGTGTGGGGTGGGGGGGGGGCAATGCAATTTGGTTTTGTCGGAAGGAAAACTTACCCTATGAAAATGTTTTGCTTAGAGATTGTCACACATTATCCTTACGAATACGAATCATTTGCCATATTTAATTTTGCATTTAAAGCTACACAGAAAACGTCCACCAAAAAAAACAACAAGCGAAAAGTGATGGGTCCCCGTCGCCAGACCCTCCCCCCCCCCCCCCCCAAAAAAAAAAATGAGCGCTGGACTTGCAACAAATCGCTGGACCTATTCATCATATGAGTAACATGGCTTCTGTTGCGTATTGTTTATAAATGTGGTTATTAGATCGTTTTTACATTTTGTAATGCAAATTTCTGGCTTAAAGGGAAATAATGACTTTTGATTTTGTTAGCAACAATTTCTTAGGCGACCGCTATGGTTTTACAATTATTTTATTTAAATTTAAGAATTAAATAAAATTATTCCCAAATTCGAAGTTGTAAGTTTGGGAAAAATACAAAACAAGTTACCTTGTGTACTTCATGAAGGTCATTGACAAATTCGCCCTTCCCTACCATTGTTTGCATCGATTGCGGCATTTTTGGAGGCTCTGTGACATTTCCGATCAAATTGAGCGCTGCTCGGACACACGCTAGTAGCGCTTTCGTTCTCCATGGCAACCAGGCGTCAGCCAATCAAAAGCCAGAAAGGGAATACGTTCTGGCTTTTCATTGGCTCACGCCTGGTTGCCATGGAGAACGAAAGCGCTACTAGCGTGCGTTCGAGCAGCGCTCTGATCCGTGAAGCAATCCGTGAAGCATCCGTGATGCATGACTGACCATCAGTATAAGTCAGGAATAACAACAACATGCAAACTATACCAACTCGAATAAAATAAGGGCGGAATGAATTGAACCCCAGGCAAGCTAGTATTCGCAAAACACTCGGCACTGCGCCACAATAGCAAAAGGTGAGGGAAATGCATATTGGATACAATATTATTACGTCACAAGTTTCTGAAGTGTCAACTACTATGAAATACAGTGATAAAATACCTTTAATAATGATTAACAAGAAAATTCAAACTTAAAAACAATAATTTGAATAAGTCTTTAATTAGCTTTCAACCCAAAATCAGATATATTTTGCAATGCTACACAAGAATGGCACCAGTGACGTCATTAACAAAGCCTGCTACGGGACTTGGGTATACTAATCAGGAACAACTCGCCACAATGGTGAAGTGCGCCGAGAAGCATGACAATGACTTTTTAAACAAATCGCCGACGCTAAATAGGTCGCCGTCGATGTGCATCGATGAGTTTCCGATTTGATTCCCACTTTTTCCAATCGCTGTTAGTTTTAGAAGATCGCCGGGCATATAATCACAACAAGCAGAACGCACAATATATTTTCCACTCCATTGCGTAAAAAAACAATACGGGAAAAGCCCGCAGTTTGATGAGGACCAAAAGTACTTGCAAGTACCGGTCGTTAAAAGTGTGGAACGCTTATCAACTTTAACTTGAAATATCTTTCGGTAGGAAAGTTTTCATGCAAAATGTGATGAATTTACAATATATTTTGGTCTCGTCTGGCGATTTCAAGTGCTAACTCCATTTTTGTGGAAAAAGGTCATTATTTTCCTTTAAAGATTTGGATCATATTTTATATAAGGCACCATAAATGTTAAAGGGAAATAATGACCTTTTGATTTTGTTAGCAACAATTTCTTAGGCTACCGTTATGGTTTTAAAATTATTGTATTTAAATTTAAGAATTAAATAAAATTATTCCCAAATTCAAAGTTGTAAGTTTGGAAAAAATACAAAACAAGTACCTTGTGTACTTCATGAAGGTTATTGACAAATTCGTCCTTCCCTACCATTGTTTACATCGAGTGCGGCATTTTTGGAGGCTCTGTGACGTTTCCGATCAAACTGATCCGTGAAGCAATCCGTGAAGCATCCGTGATGCATGACTATCAGTATAAGTCATGAATAACAACAACATGCACACTATACCAACTCGAATGAAATAAGGGCGGAATGATTTTAACCCCAGGCAAGCAAGACTTCGCAAAGCACTGCGCCACAATAGCAAAAGGCGAGGGAAATGCATATTGGATACAATATTATTACGTCATAAGTTTCTGAAGTGTCAACTACTATGAAATACAGTGATAAAATATCTTTAATAATGATTAACAAGAAAATTCAAACTTAAAAATAATTTGAATAAGTCTTTAATTAGCTTTCAACTCAAAATCAGATATATTTTGCAATGCTACACAAGAATGGCACCAGTGACGTCATTAAGAAAGCTTGCTACGGGACTTGGGTATACTAAACGGGAATATGGCCTTTGACGATACCCGCTTCTCAGCATATAATCAGGAACAACTCGCCACAAATGGCTAAGTGCGCCGAGAAGCATGACAATGACTTTGTAAACAAATCGCCGACGCTAAATAGGTCGCCGTCGATGTGCATCGATGAGCTTCCGATTTAATTGCCAATTTTGTGTTATTGTTTGTTAGTTTTTTTTGGGGAAAATTATTATTTTTCATCATAATATAAAGCATAGTGTTATATACAACCACAGACCAATTATACAAAACTCCTAATGTTGAAAACAAATGAATCGATTTGCAAAAATTGAGGTTCGCAACCACTAACTATGCCGCCGTTGATGTGCATCGATGAGCTTCCGATTTTATTGCCACTTTTTCCAATCGCTGTTAGTTTTAGAGGATCGCCGGGCATATAATCACAACAAGCAGAACGCACAATATATTTTCCACTCCATTGCGTACAAAAGCAATACGGGAAAAGCTCGCAGTTTGATGAGGACCAAAAGTACTTGCAAGTACCGGTCGTTAAAAGTGTGGATCGCTTATAAACTATAACTTGAAATATCTTTCGGTAGGAAAGTTTTCATGCAAAATGTGATGAATTTACAATATATTTTGGTCTCGTCTGGCGATTTCAAGTGCTAACTCCATTTGTGTGGGAAAATGTCATTATTTCCCTTTAAACTATAGAATACATACACCATATAATTTAAAACGATATTTTTAAACCCTTACATTCTCTTTAAACTAGTTAGGTATGTGCTAAATGGAGATCCTACATATCTAGAAGAAAAGAAAATGTTCAAAGTTTGTATTACAGTCGGAGTTATATGCAAATCACTTTTACATTTAGCACAGGAGTTTTCGCTCCTTCTATCATTTCCAGTGATAAGGAGGCGAATGTAGACAACTCTCTGTCTAAATCATAGTGTAGGTACTAGGTAGGGACGTATGTAATTGTACGATTACTAGTATATTAATATGTATATTTTATAAGTTTTTCAGCTTGTTTATTTTAGCGTCCAATTGCATTGAAGGATCTGGGTTTTTTATCATGCGAGGTCTAGTTCACCAAAGGTTGAAAAATCGAAACCACATTGTATTACCATGTTTGGATATTCTATCAAAACAACCTGGTTTTACTAAAATTGCACTCCTTAAAACTGCCCTCGATTTCCCGTGCAGATGCTTCAAGAACTGACTCAGCAGCGCCAGCCAACATCGAAACGGAGCCCTGGGAAATATCAAAGCTAACCTCTCCGAATCAGCTGAATCCAGCAACCATACCAGGACAGAAGGTCGGAGCCAAAACGCTGAAGTTTCAAGCTGCATGGTACAAGGAGTACCCATGGATACACTTCTGTCCCATTCTGTCCCATCTTATGCTATGAGTGTGCCAGGGCATGTGAACTGGGTCGAGACCTGCGCTTCCGACATCAAGAACCTACATTCTCCTCATCTGGCTTCAGTAACTGGAAAAAAGGACGAGACAAACTGTCTGGACATGCCCGCTCAGAGATGCACAAGCATGCATTGTCGTTGAGAACTGAACCGGTCAATGTCATCACCCAAACACTCATCGGCGAAGAAACGAGAGCAGGAGATGGCAAGATCAAGCTTGCTCAAAATCGTGACAACGATCAAGTTCCTAGCCAGACAAGGTTTGGCTCTCCGTGGACATACGGAGGACTCTGGCAACTTCGTCCAGCTTCTTGAGCTGAGAGCCTCAGACAGCCCAGAGCTGCAACGATGGCTCAAGCGAAAGCAAGCGTTCACGAGCCATGATGTGCAAAATGAAATCCTGGAACTGCTGAGTCACGAGGTGATCAGAGACATAATGGCAGATGTAATAGGAAAACGCAAGGACCAAGGGCCTGACGGAGATCCGAAGTTCTTCTCTGTCATCGTTGATGGGACACAAGATCTCAGTGGGAAAGAACAGGAGTCCATCAGCCTGCGCTTCGTTGACGACGAACTTAACGCGCATGAGGAGTTCGTAGGATTCTACGAGCCCAGGTCCACGACTGGTGCACACTTGGCGGCAATGATTGAAGACGCCCTATGCAGGCTGGGCCTCCCCCTCAGCCACCTGAGAGGGATGGCATTCGATGGCGCGGCGAACATGTCCGGAGCGTTCAATGGGGCCCAGACGATCCTGCGCCAAAAACAGCCGGCGGCGTTATTCGTGCACTGCGGAGCCCACTGCGCAAACCTTGTCGCGAAGGAGAGCTGTGATGCTTCCGAGGTGGTGCGCAACGCTCTCCAGGTCGTGAATGAAGTAGGCAAACTGTTCAGCGAGTCCAGCAAGTTCCGTTCTAAATTTTAAGGCATATGTGCAGGCAATGAAGGAACACCAAATGCAAGTTCTCGGAAGCTCAGGCCTCTTTGCCCCACCAGATGGACGGTGAGACTGTCGGCTCTTGACGCCGTTCTGATGCAGTATGGGGAAGTACTACAAGCTCTAGATGAGCTGGCATCTGGAGAAAGTCACGTGACCACCCGAGCTGCTGGACTCCATTCGCAGCTGGTGCAGGGCATGATCCGTGTGTCGCTCCAGCTGACGCGCACCATCCTGGCTCCTCTGGACCGCCTGAGTCGCCGACTCCAAAGTGCTACATGCACGGTGTCCGACTTGCTCCACTGTGTGAAGCTCACGAAGGACGCAGTAGCTAGACTCCGCGAAACAGCTGACGAGACGATCGGGCAGTTCTTGGAGATGTTGGAAAACAGCGAAGCTGCAGTGGAACCCATCTCACTGCCGCGACGTAGGAGGCCGCCAGCGCGGTTGACGGGAGATGCCGCTGCTCACCATCCAGGATCAGTGACTGACTACCTGCGACGCGAATACTTCACCATACTGGACCGCACAACAGCACAGCTAGATGAACGGTTCGACCAACCTGGAGTGCGCGCCCACGAGAAGTTGGAGGGCCTGCTGCTAGGCGACCACAGCCGGGCAAGTGTTGCAGGTCGACTGAGCGGCTCCCCATGGCAGGGAGACCTCAGCGCTGAGGACCTGGCAGCACAGCTAGCGGTGGTGTTCCGGCGTAAGCAGCCCTCTTATCTCGCTGAAGCGGCGTCCATTCTGCGCGAATTTGACTCTAACGCGCAGGAACTGTTCCCCGAAGACATGACACTGGTGCGTCTCCTCATGCCCCTGCCTGCCAGCTCTGCCACCGCTGAGCGGAGTTTCAGTGCTCTGAGGAGGCTGAAAACATGGCTCCGGTCAACCATGACGCAAAGGAAGGTGAACGCGACAGCAATATGTCACGTTCACCGGGAAAGACTGGACAGGACCGATCTCAGCCAGGTGGCGGACGTATTCGCCAGTCTCAACAATGCGCGACAGAAACTGTTCGGCTGCGGTTATCGCCGAGTGCTGACAGGTACTGTGGGGACGAACGGTGTTGAAAGTGAAATACATGACGCCTACCGAAAGCATATTTTGTAAAACAAAGAAAGTATTCGCCGTGGGGAAGTATAACATGTCACTTAAATATTTATTAAAACTCGCTAGCGATTTCTGATGTCTAGTCTGTAACTTTGAATCTGCTACTAACGCAAATGATTGGTACTTACTTAAGATCGAAGCACAAATCATATAAATCTTATTAGGTATTAGTTTACTTTTTTGCATAATGCATTACGTGGTTGACAGGGTCTAGATTGTATTTCATTAACATGGGTTGATTTGCGGAATGCGGCTTGTGTCCCCTTATCCAAAAACGGTGGCGCCGCCCCTGGGTACGTGTTATAAAACCATGTTCAAACTGTGATTTAGTTCAGTTTTCTGCCTTTGGGATTCTTCAGTTGGCTAAAAACCGTTGACGATTTTGCATTGTCGAGGTGTGCGTTGCCTCACTCTCCAGCGCTCGCCAGGTCAACACACTGGCTTATCACTTATGTATCTGTTCAACACTGCCAGTTCAGACATTGAGTAAATCAGCGAACGCAATTGTAGCACAATTATGCAGCCTGTATAGTTGTAATTGTGATGCGCAAATCTGTCAAGCTTGTATCATTCAGTTGAATAAATATGGCCAAATTATGTGCTTGTTTACGTTGAGAGCAATCAGTCGCCTGAAAACTGAACATGCTAATATAGTGTCATCCACAGCGCCGCATGAACACAGTTCACATGGTAAGTGTCGGTTTTATTTAATAAACATACACTGTCTCACAATGCACAGGTACATTGGTAAACACGATAATCGCAAAGGAATACAAACTTGAGTCATCTTAGTGTGAAGACAATGAGCACATCCTTGCAAATGTTAAAATTAAGTTATAAATTTGCTAACTGGTTGGACAGGACAGGTATTCGCTGCCAGGACATGATAACCTTGCCATCACCCCTTGAGTGGTCAAAGATGGGGAGGCCAAGCAGGTGAGTTTACCTATCTGATCTGGAACACGTTACTCATCAGTCTGTGATAAAGTATTTGATTTGGAAAGGATTGTTTCTATTTGGCTAGGCCAATAAATACTCACTTAAAAACGTTCGCCCTCGACCCACACAAGCAGCATTTCAGCGTCACCGTTCAAAAACCAATGTAACTCACTCAATCTTAAATTATTAATTTTTATACGGATTACGGCCTTGTCAATAATTACTGTCAACAAATGCACAAGGAATTCGCGGCCGCCGTTATCTACCGTCAGGGGGGTGTCATCCCGGGATTCCCCATGTATCGGCTGCCGAGCAGCTCAGTATTAGCGATGACGTCACTGGTGCTCTGGTCCAGTCGGGGCCGGCCCCGTCACCGCAGCTGCGCTTTCGAGCGTTTTGCTGTTTTTTGTTGTTGTTGTTGACAGGTGTTGACGAACGGGAATTCTAAGTCGTCGCCGTTAGATAAGTAAGTTAGGTAGTTAGGTTGCAAGTCTATGCTTTTTAAATATTTTGATTTTTTAATGTGTTTTTTTTAAAGCATCACTTGAACATTAAAAACATGAACAATGACATTTGCAACATTACAACGGGGCCGGGGCAGCGTATATTACAACTCAGCCAGACCGGGGCAGCGTATGGCCGTCTCGCCTCTCAGCCAGACCAGGACAGTGTATGGCCGTCTCCTCCCTCAGCCGGACCGGGGCAGCGTATGGCCGTCTCGCCCCTCAGCCAGACCAGGACAGCGTATGGCCGTCTCCTCCCTCAGCCGGACCGGGGCAGGGTATGGCCGTCTCGCCCCTCATCATGCATTAAGGGAGGGATAATTATCCGCGGTAAGCGTAATCTTAAATAGATTCGTACCTTAGGCGCAACTATCCGTATCCCGTTCGAAATATTCGCACCGCTCCGAGACGCGTGCGGCGACAGCCAAGTCGGACGAGAACACCAGTGACGTCACGGTAATGTTGAGCGATTGGGGCGGTACAATCCCCGGATGACTCTACCTCTCTTATACGGCCTTGATCTACAGTGACAATAATGCATAAATTCAAGGCCGTATAAGAGAGGTAGTCATCTGAGGATTTTAGCGCCCCAATCGCACATTAGCGTGACGTCACTGGTGGTCTGGTCCGACTCGGCTGTCGTCGCACGCGGCTCGGTGCGGTGCGAATATTTCAATTCAATTTTTTTTCAATTCAATTCGTTTATTCGCTCAGGTCCACTGTACTCAGTGGCTTTTCGCCTTCGCACGTCAATGTGGTATAAAACAGTGACAATGGTGAACATTCAAACATACACATACATTCACAAAAAAATTGTCCACTACAACATCGCTCATGCGTCACGGCAGGTAACGAGGTGTCGCTTAGCCGCAGTTTTGAAGGATATTCCTGGCTTTCTAGAGACTTTGTTGTATTCCTTAACGGCACTATAGCACAGACGACTGCGTCCCGCTTCAGTGCGAATGCGCGGCAATACACGGAGATCGGCAGTCCGTGTGTTGTGGCGATGCTGTTGGCGCGCGGCTGGACCTATAGTCCTTACAAGGGGCCTCGGTACGTCGTTGGTAAGCAGTTTGTGTACAGTCATGACACGGTGGAATGTAATGAGTTCATCAGCATTAAGCCAGCCGAGCGTTCGCGCTACATCGGATATCCTGTCATACCTTCGGCGCCCACTAATCACACGCGCGGCAAAGTTGATCACCTTCTGGATACGGTGAACCTGTGCCTTGTTGCATATGCCATAGACTGACATGCAATATTGCAGCACGGGGAACACCAGAGCGGTGATGAGACGCCTCAATGTAGCGATGGGAACGACGTGTTTAACATGGTTTAGCGCTAGTAACATTCCGGTACATTTCGGTACGAGTTGATCAACATGCGGTTGAAAATCAAGGCTACGATCGAAAATTACACCGAGGTTACGGGCGTGGTTTGACGAAGTAATCGTTGCCTGATTAAACCGCACATTGACACTGGCGACATCTCTGAGCATCTGCTTTGTGCCCAGGACCATCAGCTCAGTCTTAGTCTCGTTCACCTTCATACCGTGTTCACAGAACCAGTCGAACATACACTGGAGAGCGGTCTCAAGTCGGTTTACAAGTAGTGGAAGGTCTCGCTTTTCACCAGTGGTCCAAATTTGGGTATCGTCTGCGAACTGAACAATTTTCACAGACTCAGGGACATGGAGACATAGATCATTCGCAAAAATGGACCACAGAATGCAACTGAGGGATCCGCCCTGGTACACACCCACTGAGTTGGTTCTCACAGACGACCGCACCGAGTGGCCCTCACTGTTTCTGACCTGAACCTGCTGTGTGTGATCTTTCAGATAATTGTCAAGCCAGAAAGGATCAATGCCATACAGAACTAACTTATCTAACAGCCCATCATGCGGCACCATGTCAAAACATTTTGACAGGTCAACCATTGCCCACAGGGCAATTTCACCACAGTCCATGGCCCTAAGAATATCGTCCGATACCACATGCAGAGCGGTCTCACACGAGTGACGCCTGCGGTAACCGTGCTGCGCGTCACTTAGCAAATGGTGCGTCTCCATATACTCGGTCAGCTGGAGCTGCACAGCCCGCTCGGCGATTTTGCTGATTGGCGGGAGAATGGAGATAGGCCGCGTACGGGACGGGTCGGACGTAGTGAACTTCCCTTTTGGTATGGGAGTTATGATGGCGTGCTTCCAGGATTCTGGCACCCTGCCAGTCTCCAGGCTAGCATTTACTACATCAAGCACTATATGTCCGAATCCAGGGAAAAAGTCCTGAATCATTGAAACACTGAACCCATCACTGCACTCAGTTCCAGACGATTTCATACCCTGCACTATCACCCACAGAGTCTCCATGCTAATCGGCTGGATTTTCAGACCACCGGCACAGACTCGGGGCAGACGCACGTGGACGGGTCTGGACGGCGCGGGAACAGTGGCGGCCAGGTCTGGGGCCACTGAGACATAGAAGTTGTTCAAGGCGTCAGCAGTGATGCCGCTGATGGGTGTAGAGCTCTTGTTGGATCCAATCATGGGCCTCAGTACTCGCCACACGCCGGTGGGGCCGTGCTTGGTCAGCTGCTGCTGGAGATGGTGTCGACAGTCGGCGCGGATGGCGGCTCGCGATTGTCGATTGAGCTCCTTGTACTCCTGGCGCTGACCGGCCGAGAGTGCAGTCCGCCTGAGCGCCAGCAGGTGGCGGGTGCGATCCGATGCAGGTGGTGCTCCTGGTGGTCGGACGCGCGCCCGCCGCATCGGAGCGACATCATCCAGCAGCGGTCTGAAGGTTCGGACAAGCGCCGACCACTTCAGCTCCGGGCCGTCAGACGTGTAGACCGGCGCCCAGTCAGCGTTCAGCAGCCGATGGTTGAAGTTGCCCTTGTCGACGCGCGCCAGGCACCGACGCTGTGTCACAGCGCCGGCGCACCGTTTGATCCCGGTGACGCGCAGTGCCAGGCGTGTGATGTCATGAGGCGTCCCGTAGTGACATCGCGTCACCCCGGCTCGAGTGACGAGGTCACCTCGGTTGGTCGCCAGAATGTCAAGCAGACTGCCGGCCGGTCGGTAGGTTGGCAGTCGGGTGTTGCAGCTCTGCATGCCATGTTGAGTCAGGAGAGCGCCGAGTCTCTCCCCCGGTGTGTTTGAGCCGGTCTTGAGAAGGCAGCAGTTCAGATCACCTCCGATTACTATCGTCAGTCCGGGGTGTACAGCGATCATGTGCTGCAACTGCGCTTCCAAATCGTCCAGGTCAGCTGTTACCTGTTGGACGGTATTTTTCGGCACTCTGTAAGCAGCGCCGACTATAAAGCGCCGGCATTTTCCCACGCGAATTGCTGCCCAAACTATTTCGAGATTGGAGTTCGGCACGTTAGTCACTGGTGTAGGCAACCGCTCGGTCTCAAATGACTCGCGAACGCAGATTGCGACACCGCCATGGCCACTGGCGAGTCGTCCACGCCGCGGGCGGTCCTGACGCACAATCTTGTAACCGCTGATGTTGACAAGTCGGTCCGGGGTGCTGGGAGACAGCCAAGTCTCACTCAGTAGGAATGCGTCGAACGAGTACAGGTCGTCGAACGGGATACGGATAGTTGCGCCTAAGGTACGATCCTATTTAAGATTGCGTTTACCGCGGATAATTATCCATCCCTGAATTCATGCTGAGGGGGAGACTGTCATACGCTGCTCCAGTCTGTGTAAGGGGCGACTGGCAAGACGGCCATACGCTGCACCGGTCTGACTGAGCGGTGAGACGGCCATACGCTGCCCCGGTCTGGCTGAGGGGCGAGACGGCATACGCTGCAGGTCTGACTGAGGGGTGAGACGGCCATACGCTGCTCCGGTCCGGCTGAGGGGGAGGGGGGGGGGGGGGGCGCCCATACCCTGCACCGGTCTGGCGCTGAGGCGCGAGACGGCCTGGGCCATACGCTGCCCAGGTCCGGCTGAGAGATAGGGGGAGACGGCCATATGCTGCCCAGTGCCCCGGTCCGGCTGAGAAGCGAGACGGCCACACGCTGCCCCGGTCTGGCTGAGGGGCGAGAAATGACATTATTTTGGCTTAATGTTCAAGATATGCTTAGAAAACAACTTTAAAAAGCAAAATATTTCAAAAGCATAGACTTGCAACCTAACTACCTAACATACTTATCTAACGGCGATGGCTTCAAATTACCGCTCGTCAACACTCGTCAACACTCGTCAACACCCGTCAAAAGACCGCAAAACGCTCGAAAGCGGAGCTGCGGCGACGGGGCTGGCCACGACTGGACCAGAGCACCAGTGTCGTCATCGCTAATGCTCTGCCGCTCGGCAGTCGATACATGGGGAATCCCGGGAAGACACACACTGGCATACATTATAACCGTGTTCCATAAGACGTGGTGTGCTGTGTACAATAAGCTTGACCAATCACCGTTGAGCTCGCTAGAGCCAGCTCATCGCTGATTGGTCAAACTTACTGTACACATCGTGCGAATGCTAGTCTGAACACTACTATTCTCATGCGGGGAAAAAAAACTGCGGGGTGGACGGCAGTTGCCAAGGCCTCCAAGTTTGACGAAATAGAGCCAAGTTCTTTGGGCTATAATGATGTGACGTCAGCAGTCAATCTGGTATAAACCTCCCATCTGGTATAAACCTTGGCGGTTCGTTCGAAAATCTGCTCTAGAGCCGTTGAGGTAGAGTATTGAGAAAAACGAACATTGGATCATATGATTTCTATATCCAAGCTACAATTCTGCTATCTCAGTTAAAAACCCATGTCGACACTTCCCTTTAGGAGGATATTAAAAAAATCATTTAGAGTCGCGCGTATTGCGAAAGAGGGCTGAATCGCTATAGGCGCGCTCAGGAGCATTACAAATGTAAAACAGAGAATGGAATATGTAGAAAGTGATTGAAAGTGCCGAAGTAATGACATGTACGCAAAACAATTATTATAATAGTACGGCAAAATTGTGTGACTTTTACAACAACAAAAACTGAAAATGCGGAAGGTAGGAATGACCTGAATTTATGTCCACAACAGAGATATTATGATTTAAGTGAATAAGAAATTAAAATCATCGAAAATTATGATATCTTCAAAATATAACGCTGTATATTACTGCCAAGTAAAATTTTGACTTTCTATGGTATACGTTGGGCAAAAGTTATCCTGATTCGGACTTTTTTAGCACAGAAAACATCGTTACCTTCGCGCAGGTAACTGCAATGGTTACCGTGTCCTGTAGAGTTGTCTGATGTTCGGGTACAATCAGAGGCACTGCGCGTTCCGTGGAGGTTGATAAAATGTATTGATGTGAGAGCATGTCTTAAAATGTAATGGAAAACTACGTGAGATATTGTCCAGACCGAAATGAAAATATTAAAAGTAGAATATAACAATTTTAAGTAAATTAATGCACTATTCCTGGATGCATTGTACACGCAACGTATCACGTTAGCAGCGAATGTTTCGTAAGTCATGTATACGGTGGAATTAAATGCAAAAAATAGTTCATCAGTTTCTAATGTTTATTCTTGTACGCTTTAGAGAGCGGTACAGTAACTAATATCGTGAATGAAATGAATTTGTAACCAATGTAGGACCTCCACGCAACTGTATGATAGTACCCTGGTGAATCTGAAATTTATCTGAAAAAGAACCATTCTAGTGTTATTATATGGGAATTGGAAAATAACCGTTCTAATTATTCTTAAAGTGATTGTACAGATAATAGTAAAATGAAACAGACTGTAAAACATACAATTATTCCTTACACTGGCACCATTTACAGACCATTCATTAATTCATCACAGCGCGCACATGCATGCCTGGTACTATTTGTAACTCAAATATGAGTCATATTTTGCGCATGCCTTTGGCATCCTCTTGTGCTATGAGGAAACATCATCTCATACTCATCTCATCACGGCTTCTAAGTGCACAATATCATCTTCGTGTGCTGAGGAAACATCATCCCATAAAAACATTACGGCATCTGCAGCAATTAAAGGAAATAGTTCACCTTCAACATTAGTTTTAAACTGAGATAGCAGTTTTGTAGCCCGTGTTGGGAAACCCCTATCTGCAAGTTTTCTTGACTGAAAAGCCTCTCCAGCCGAATATATTTGAGTTTTTGGCGAAGGAATGCGGTGCTGGCGAAAGAATGTTGTACTGGTTCTCAAGGGCGGATACAGGGGGTGGGGGCGGCCGCCCCCTGCGGGCGGATACAGAGGGGGGAGGCCGCCCCCCCTCTGCACCCCATCCGCGCCGAAGGCGCGGAAGAGCCTCGTAAGCAGACCAATTTCCGCGCCGAAGGCGCGGAAATAGACATGCTTACGGGGTTGGATATCTGGCATTTGCTGCACTCAGACCAGGAGCCGCCCTCAGGCTAGGTGCCGCCTGCAGGTCATGTGCCGCCCTCAGGTCATGTGCCGCCCTCATGCCAGGTGCCGCCCCCTGGTCAGGTGCCACCTTCAAGCCAGGTGCCGCCCTCAAGGCAGGTGCCGCCCTCAGGCCAGGTCCCGTCCTCAGGTCACGTACCGCGTTCTGGCGGGGCACCGCCCTCAGGTCAGATGCCGCCCTCATGCCAGTTGGCGCCCCCTGGTCATGTGCCGCTCCCTAGCCATGTGCCGCCCTATGGCCAGGTGACGGCGCGCCTCCGGCCAGTGAGGACGCCCCTCCGGCCAGTGACGGCGTTTTGCGGCCAGTGACGGCATCCCCTGTCATAGACAGCGCCCCTCCGGCCAGTGACGGCGCCCCTCCGGCTAATGACGGCGCCCCTCTGACCAATGACGGCGCTCCTCTGGCCAGTGACGGCGCTCCTCTGGTTAGTGACGGCGCCCCTCTGACCAGTGACGGCGCCCCACCGGCAAATAACGGCGACCCTCTGGCCAGTGACTGCGCCCTTCCGCGGCCAGTGACTGCACCCCTCCAGACAATGACGGCGCGCCTCCGGCCAGTGATGGCGCCCCACCGGCAAATAACGGCGACCCTCCGGCCAGTGACTGCGTCCCTCCACCCAATGACGGCGCCCCGCTGTTCAGTGACGGCGCCCCTCCGTCTAATGACGGCGCCCATCTGACCAGTGACATCGCCCCTTCGGCTAGTGACGGCGTCCATCTGGCCAGTGATGACACTCCTCCGGCCAGTGACGCCACTCTTGCCGCCAGTGACGACGCCCCATCGGCCAGTTACGGTGCCCATTCGGCCAAAGGGCACAGGCAATGGGGGCACCCTGCCGGCCAGTGACCGCTGGAGGTGCGAGGTTCTTTCAGGCCTCGACAATTGCCCTCACAGACCAGCCTGGGATCCGCTCAGGCATGGCAAGGGTTCAGTCAGGCCTAGAAATCATCTAAGGGCCTCTCATGCCGCACGAGGGCTCCTCAGGCCGACAGGGTCTCAATCGCGACTCAATCGCGCTCAATCCGACTCAGTTCTCCTTCAGGCCGATCGAGGTCCTCTCAAGCCGACCGAGGACCGCTCAGATTGACTGGGCCCATCAGGCCGACCAAGTTCCCCTTCGGGGCGCCGGAGGATCCCCTCAACCCGACCGTGGGCCCCTCACGCCAACCAAAGGCTCCTCAGACGGAACATAAGGGCCCACAGGCTGACAAAGGGTCTCCTCAGGCTGGCAAAGGGCTCCCTCAGACCTAGGACCCTCCGAGTGATGACCCTGAAGTCGACCCTTTGTGAATGTATACGCCCGCCACTGAGTGTCACTCATGGGAGACAAGAAGAACAATAGTTTCTGTGATGATGCACCTTCAATTGAGGTAGAATGAGTTTATCACTCCGGACGGGGCAGGGGCTGCCCTAAATGACTTTCCCGCTAAACAAAGTTGTATGCCGAGACGGGGAAGCTCCTGGACTTACGGTGAACGGTCTATCCTCGTGCTGTCAGCTAAATCTGAGCGCATATTTGTATTTGGTTCCAACCTTACGTTTGAATGCGTTTCGCGCCGACACCATGGTGTCGGCGCACTTCGCTAAGCAGAGCTGTTTGCATGGACCATATCCGATCGCGCAATATTTGCTGACAGGCGGAATTTAAAGTCGAATGATTTACGTGTCACAAACTTGCGGCACGGTCCTCCCCGCGCATTGACTTCATCTTACTCAGGCCGCTGCCAGCGACGCAGGTCATCCCAGTCAAGGGTAAATAGGACGAGTTAGCACGAGCCGCGGCCAGTCCCATGCATCAACTCGAACATCTCTCCCTGCCAACTCTTCTTGGTGCCAGAAGAAGTCAGGCGGGCGTGATTGTCCAATGCGCTACGCAGGCACGTAGCCAGGATTTTTCTCAAGGAGGGGGAGGGGGGGGGGGGGGGGCACCCGGTAGTAGTAAAAAAATCGCTCCTCAGCCATATCTTGTTGACTGGGGGGGGGGGGGGGGGGTGGGGTAGGGTCGGGTCGTCACAGAATCTCATTTTATCTAGTGTGCACATTTATTTTGCTCAGGGGAGAGAGGGCATGGCCCCCGTCACCCCGTGCCCCCCCCCCCCCCTTTGGCTACGTCCCTGGCGCTACGGGGAAGGACTTCAACAAGCACCGCAACGACGTGGCTACGATGGAATTTGGATGAGAGGCGCCTCTTCGTCCGTGGAAGATGGAAGCGTCGGCATCTGATGGAAGTGGTAAACAATAATGTCTACCACTTCGATCAGAGATAGATTCAGGCAGAGAAAGGGCTAGGTAGATTTCGGCAGGTCAGAGAGGAGAGAGAGAGAGGGGGTAGTATATTTCGGCAGGCCAGAGAGAGGTAAATGACCTGGCCGTGACAGAATTAGTCACATCTATGATCGCACTCGAATATACATGCTGCTGACGAAAATGCGTGCTACTGACGGACGGCATACCTACATGTGAGAGTGCTATACAAATAAATTCAGTATCTTTTTTAAATACATTTATAATTTTGCCTTTTCGAGAAGAAAAAAACTGCAAATGAGTAAGCGTAAGAGAATGGACAATTTTTGCAGGAAAATGTAGTTGATTAATTAACCTTTAACGCCCCTCTAGGCCCATGGCGTCCCCTTTGACGGCGAAAATGCCACCCCCTGAGTCAGCCGCCCACCCCATTCGGAAAAATTCTTAGATCCGCCCTTGGTATGTTTGAAGAAACGGCGCCCCAATTTCGCGGGAAAAAAATGCGCCCCTGTTCCTCGGAAAAAATGCGCCCCTGTTCACCGAAAAATGCGCCCCTATGCCCTGCCGCCCCCCTCGAAAAAAAAATCCTGGATCCGCCCCTGCTGGTTCTAGCCCGGGCAGAGGCTACCGCTATACCATCAGCCAATCAGCTTGCAGCTGGTGCTAGCAAGCGAATCGCCGGCCGCCGGTTGGCACATCTCCAATGCGAGTCTATCTTTACGCGACTACTTTCGAATCTGATTGGCTGAACCATTTTTTACATTCGCGTGACGTCAGGACTCTGACTCAGAGAGTGCATATAGTTTTGATAAACAATACAAAAATTACGGCCTTCTGTCCTGAATCGGCGCGATATAAGGCCATTTTTGACAATATAAAAGAAATTGTATTAAAAATATAATCAAATCGTGTTGGGTAAAAAATTCCAAGGTGAACTATTTCCTTTAAAGGAAATAGTTCACCTTCGGAAAATTTTCAGAACACGATTTTATTATATTTTTTGATAGTTTCTTTTTTTCTTTTCAAAAATGGTCCTACATCACGCCAATTCAGGACAGAAGGTCGTAAATTATTAATGTTATGGTGTGCGTTATTGGTCTGCGCATGCTCAGACCAGTGCTGGCACTCTCAGACGGTACGGTATATCATATATGCGCCGCATTCCTTCGCCAAAAAGTCAAATATCTTCGGCTGGAGTCTTTTCAGCCAAGAAAAGTTGCAGATAAGGATTTTTCAACACGGACTACCAAGGGCGTATCCAAGGGGGGGGGGGGCAAGGGGGCCATGCCCCCCCCCCCCCCCCCCCCCCCCCCCCTGGAGGCCAGGCGGGCCCCTCTGGCGACCGAGCGAGGGCCCCCTGGGGCCGAAGGCCCCAGTGTTTTGGATGGTGTCAGGCGCCCGCAAAACGCCTTACATCGCATAAAAGAACGCCCACGAACCTAAAAAAAATCGTAACACGAATAAATCACAGCACTTGCTTGTTTGTTAAAGGCATGTATATGTAAATACGTAAACAAGGGCCCAAACCCGTCTGGAGAGGGCCCTCTATCAGCTTTTGAAGGGCCCTGCCTATCTGCAGAAGGCCCCCTGCCGGCATTTAGAGAGCCCCTGTCGGTTGTAGAGGGCCCTCTGTCGGCCCTTATAGGGCCCTGCCGATCTGTAGAGGGTCTCTGCCGATCTGGAGAGGGTCCCTGCCGGCCTTTAGAGGGCCCTGCCGATCTGTAGATCGCCCTGCGAATCTGTAGAGGGCCCCTACCGGCATTTAGAGGGCCCTGCCGACCTGTAGAGGGCCTTCTTCCAGCCTTTAGGGGTCCTGTCGATCTGCAGTGTCCCAGCCAATCTGCAGAGGGCCCTCTGCTGGCCTTTAGAGGGCCCCGCTGATCTGTAGAGGGCCTCTGCCGGCATTTAGAGGGCCCTGTCGACCTGTAGAAAGCCCTCTTCCAGCATTTAGGGGCTCTGTCGATCTGCAGTGTCCCAGCCAATCTGCAGAAGGCCCTCTGCCGGCCTTTAGAGGGCCCTCCCAGCAGACTTGTCAATGATTCAATGTGAATCGACTACTTTTGATTGAATCATTCTTATTTCAAATGAATGACTCATGAATCGATTCACCTCATGCGCAAACCTGTTGTGAGTCACTGATTGAATCATTCATACAGAGAAAATAGGCTGATTGAATCATTCATTGCTCAAAGAATCATTCTTTTTTGGTCGAACAGCATAAACTGTCCACAAAATATGCCAGCGGCCCAGCATTCATCTGTGCCCTGTGGACAAACCAGGCACTTAATGGCCAATTATATGAGCTCTGTGTCCTGAGCAGTAGCCTGTAATTCATCTATGCGTAAAGAAAGCGAGGCTTTGTGTCCAACTCCAGTGGGCACAAAGCCACTGTTCAATCAGCCCTAACTAGGTGAATACCTTGGAACTGGTAGGGTTAGGGGTAGGTACCTAAATACTTAGAAAAGGTAATTAACTCATACTTCGGTTCATAATACAAACAGTACACGCACACCTTTTTCACACGAAAAATTATCAAAGGTACCCACCTTTTCCTAATTTCTAGGCTATACCATATCAAAAACTAAATCATAAACAAACATTTGCATGACCTCTGCATGTCCCAAATATCACTGTCGCATCGGCGCCGCTTTATTCCACATCATGCTTTATAAAAAAATAATACCTAATGCAAAATCAAAATAAATGTTCTATTCGCTTAAAAAGTGAAACGTACAGTCATTAATGCTTTTGGAACTTGCAATTATAATAAATATTATAAATATCATTTTATAATCAAAATAAACAACACGTGTGTCCAATTGGCTTACATTCACATTCGGAAATACATTCGCGGACTATTTCGATTGGCTTCAAAATTGGTACACAGATAGATCACGACCTAGTGATCATTCTGGTAAAATCTTAGAGTCGCACATTTAAAATCAAAGGAGTTAGAGCAGGTCAGATAGGTTTAAGGTCAGACAGCGGACTATTCCGATTTGCATGAAAATTAGCACACTGGTAGGACCTAAACCCCTTATCACGCTCATGAAATCTTAGAGTCGCACATTCAAAATCAAAGGATTTAGAGCAGGTCATATGTTTAAGGTCAAACAGCAGACTATTCTGATGTGCATGAAAATTGGCACACAGGTAGAGCATGACCTCCCTATCACGCTCATACAATTTTAGAGTCGCACATTCAAAATCTAAGGTGTTAGACAAAGGAGTCGACACTTCCCTTTAATGTTGAGTGATTGAATCAAGATTGAATCATTCATTATGGTAATGTTGAGTGATTGAATCATGATTGAATCATTCATTATGGTAATGTTGAGTGATTGAATCATGATTGAATCATTCATTATGGTAATGTTGAGTGATTGAATCATGATTGAATCATTCATTATGGTCCGTGAATCACTGTGAATCGACTCATGACAAATATGAATCATTGACAAGTCTGCCTCCCAGACCAGCCGAGTGCCATCTTACACCGCCTGATGATTCTCTCACACCTGGGTCTGGAGCCCTCTCAGACCAGGATTTGGGGCCCTCTCATACCGGGGCCTGTGGTAATCTGAACCGGCATTTCATACGACTCTGCCGGCCCTCTCAGTCTCAGACCGGACGAGGGCCCCCCTAACCGGCCTCTTGGGGGTTAAAAAATGTCGGAACGACCCCTGACCACTTCCAAATTCTACTAAAAGTACTGAAATATACACTACTTCGACTACTACTTCATAGTAAAATTTAATATGACCGCTTCCAAATGCTACTGCATGTACTGAATATACACTACTTTGACTACTACTTCGTATATTTGCTGGAGTTTAATTAAATAAATAAAGATATAATCTATGGAAATACAAGTTATTGATAACAAACAATACCTTTAATTTATAATAGACCAAACAATTACGATACAAATTATATATTGTTTAATTAATTTGGGTGTCACATTCCTTACTGTTCTACCCGTTGTTCTATTACCCTGCCAAAAAGGCCGGCTTCTGTTTGGTTCACTCTGCAAATATATAAATGGCGTCATATATGTCGCTTCTCTCTTATCGGTTTCTGGTACACAATAAGTGCGTTCGGAAGGTGCAAAATTTCGCGAAATTTATCATGGTCGTTCGGTAGGAATTTCGCGAAAAATTCGCCGGGTTCGCCGTATGTGCGTCAAGTATGTATCTAAACAATTATTTCACAAGAATTATCTCTGGTTGTCAGAAATTATTTTGAGAGAGACTACTGTTGATCACAGATGACACAACAAATCAAGAATACAAACATGCAATTTAAATCATTTGACTTCACTTCAGTAAAAAACTTGACGATTGGCAGGAAATTTTCGGGATATGGAGCTCCTATGGATATGGTAGCCAGACTGGTTATTGATTCAACACTGATTGAATCGATTGAAATCGTTCAATCAAAATTCCTTGAATCAAACAATAATTGATTCACCACAAGATTTTTTGATTCATGAATCGTGATTGAATCAAAACCCGCATCAAATCAAGGCTGATTAAATCAAAAGATTTAACGATTCTTAACCATTGAAGTACACTGGTAAATTGTGCAAATACATACAGTCCCGGTAGCTACATTCATTTATACTGAAATTGTATTGCTCTAACAATGTTTTAATGATCATATATGTATGTTTCCATTTGTATTGATTTGACATAAATTCACCACATATATTTAAATGTTGAATCAAACGTGAATCGAGTAAAATATTTGTTTTGATTCTTTGAATCGGAAAGAATCTATTCTCAAAATTGTATCTGTGAATCGAACGGTGATTAATAACCAGTCTGATGGTAGCCATCGAAGCTGTTGTCCGTTTTGGCGCTTATGTTTCGTTTAATAGCGCATCGTTGCTGCCTTGTTGTAGAATGTCAAATTGGGTGATGGTGCGTGGTTCATGGTTGTATTTGAAGTTTGCTTGCATTGGAAGGTGGGAGGGTTACTACTTACTAGTAAGGCGTGTAAGCAAGTGTGAATGATGGCAAGGGCGTAGGCAAGGGGGGGGGGAAGGGGGCCATGGCCTTCCCCCCTCCCCCTGGAAGCCAGGGGGCCCCTCTGGCGACCGAGCGAGGGCCCCTGGGGTCGAAGGCCCCAGTGTTTTTGATGGTGTCAGGCGCCCGCAAAACGCCCTACGTCGCATAAAAGAACGCCCACGAACCGATAAAAAAATCGTAACACGAATAAATAACAACACTTGATTGTCTGTTAAAGGCATGTATATGTAAATACGTGCAAAAGGGGCCCCTTATTATGACACTAACATTATGTTAGTGTCATAATTCCTACCACAGAATCCAGATCACTGCACAATAATTTAGATGGGACGGAATGAATGCATTGTACTGCAATAGAAGTTGCTGTGGGGATAAATAAAGCTTGGATATCCCGATAACTCCTATATATTACGACTTATCACACATATTACACTATATATATATGACTATTCCATTTACGATTTTCATCTACAAGAACTCCTAAGTATTTGATGCATGGGTTTATCGTGATTGGTGTATCATTTAATACTATGTCAAGATCTTGTCACGTCACTGATCTTGAATAGATTTGGTAATTTGTCTTGGATGCGTTTAGTGATAATATATTTACATGGAACAACTCGTTATTTTTGGAATTAATTCATTAATCTTTATTTGCAGCTCTTCAACATTTCTAGCTTGAATACAAATTGCCATATATCATCAGCAAATAAGTAAAAGGTGCCTATTTCTGTTGTATTGCTGATGTCATTAATATAGAAACGCCCTACGTCGCGTCTGAACCACACAACTTTGCCGAAAGTTTAATAACTAGGCAAAGTGTGCACGGGAGAGACACCCGACAGAGTGGAATGCTTGTGACGCCCTCTATACGGACTGAGTCTGGGAGGCGTCGCTATTTGTACGGGGCTGTCGCTGAGTACAACGAGCTGCCGTCTGAGCTGCGTGGTTTGAATTTCGCTAGTTTTAAACGCGAGCTCAAAGAGTACCTGATGGAGCGTGAGCGTGATACTTAGTTTTATGACTCACTGCACTCGTTTATGAGAAATTGTGGTGTGATGTGTTGTGTGTGCTCTGTGATGTGTACCTACATGAAGTATGAGTGTTGCGTCACCCAAGCCCAATAATTTTAGCGTGTTTTGACTCGAGTCATATAATAGCCGTTGCATGCAGCAGATATGCCTCACGAAGTGAAATAAAATAATAGAGAATAAATAAAAGAGGACCTAAAATTGAACCCTGTGAGACGCCAATTTTCATCATTTGTTTCTTAGATGCAACCTCATCTATTATTGCCATTGTATGCCTCTTATTAATATATGACTATCGTGTTGTAGAAACTCCTCGTATCACAATGCGGTGTATTTTTTCAAGAGGATTGCCAAGCAAACTGTATCCAATGTTTTCTGTAAATCAAGGTGGAGCATGTTATTTCGTTATTTTGTAGAAATTTGGTAAACTTCATCGTACATGTGAACAATCGGCATGTACATACGTACTGTGTTGTTTCCTGAATCCGAATTGAAGCAGATTAAAGATAATATTTGCATTAAACCGCGCCCCGCTGGAGGTGGCAGAATCTGCCCCTCCCTCCCGGATTTTCTCAATAACTTGAGAACAACAATAACTTGAAAACATATCGAGGTCAATCCTTCAGTACCTTATGCTGCATGAATTATACGTCTTAGCACAACATTTCAATGACAATGGTGGATTACTTTGGGAGATAATGACGTTTTAATCACGTCATGTCATGTAATGGTGGAAAAACAATACATGCTTGAAAAATCATAGAAATGCGAGTTTTGACGAAAATTGCAACTACAAAAGTTGAAAAAAGGAAATGACAAAATATTAAAAACGACTATCTCGGATTTTCGAAATTTTGTGTTTTTCACTCCCAAAAATGAGAAAATTACACTTGTTTTTCGTTGTCGAAATCTTATTTGTCGTTGTTTTACAACATACAACGCACTGTACTGTTTTAATGATGTGGGCCCCCCTTGGCTACGAGGGCCCCTCTGGTCCCATTTGCCCCCCCCCCCTGGGCGAAATTCTCCCTACGCCCCTGCGGGCTACAAAACTGCTATTTCAGTTCAAAATCCCATGTTGAAGGTGAACTATTTCCTTTAAGTGCGCAATCTGGGTCACATCTTTTGTATTAGGGGCTTATGAATCGAAAGTAAATCCAGGTTGATCCGACCTGGTGACCAACGCAGCCTTCTCATTATGTTAAATGATGATGAAAAACGCAATACACACATCGGTCTACAAAGGCTTCTCTACCGAAATCCCTGGCTCGGCCGTCGGCGTAAGGTGATACCTTGTTGGCTGTTGCCGCATCCTAAATGCTCTGCCTACGGAAAAACGGATAGACATCACCATAAGCAGACGTTGGATGTCAGGCGTAATAGATGAAATGTATGAACAAATGAAGAAGGGGAAAGGAACTAATTTTTCGGACATGACTTATGAGCTCCAGCTAATGTCATGTAGTACAATAATTGCAACAGAATTGGCATAATCGCTAGTCCTGGCACTTGGCAGTACAAGGTGAAAACAGTATGAAGCAGTTCTAGATCCAACAAATGGACTACATTTGAAGAATGACCCGTTCAATCTTACAAATCCAATTGACTAAGGAAACGAGTTGCGGTACTTCCGTGAATCACGAATCCATAGACTTTGTTTGCTTAAGCACGGTTGACGGTGCGGCACGAAATATACACGTTTACATCGTAATCCAATTTCAGCCATTTTATATTTGCAAGTTTTTTACGACCTAAAATCATTTATTATAATACGTGTATTAAATAAATTTGAGACCTGGTAACTGATAATCAACTGAAAATGAAAAGTAATAGACGTACAAGACATGGTTACCAAGTTACGATGATAACTTTTTGGGGATATAGCAATTTGCTTAATCCTGTATTACAAATACGTTACGGTTTAATTTCCTTACAACTGAAATTTAAACTACTGCTTCCATTGTGTGCTTGGTGGTTACCTTGTGTAAGCCAAGCTAACAAATCAACCATTGTAGTCAAAATTGACTAATGGGTTACACTGGATGAAGTAAGTACTAAATGAAGAATAGGATGAGTATGACAACTTTTTTAACGGAAAAAACGACGTAACTGATTCCATAAATAATTGACAGGCTCAACGTGAATTTTGTGATATTGAAAACAACCTCATTTGAATTGCTACCTTAACAAAAATAGTTACCTTCAATCTAGAGCCAATATCTTATCTGAATTTAAATCAATCTGATATTAAGGAATTACTGCATGCCATTTTTGAGACAAGAGGCTTCATTGCTGGTAGAAATGAAGGGAGCGAATAGTAGCTGCATATGCTGTTAGAGTAAGGCTTTGCAGCAAAAGTAAGAAACGAAATATATTTTACTTACCGGGTGAAGGAGTTGAAGATGGAGGGGTGTACCAGTGATAGGTGTTACCACCTATCATGGCGCCAGCGCTGCCACCAAATGTCGAAGAGCATTTTCGGTGCTCAACCGACGTGGCGCCTTGAGACACACGGTAGCGTTGCCGGGAAGAGAGTGTGTATTACTACTGAACGGTGCGCGCGTATATATACTGGGAAATGAGGACGCGGACCCGTTCACCCCAGACCGGTTCCGAGACTGAGCCGCCCACATTGCACGCGTATACGGTATTGTGCAATGTAGGACAGACGTGGCGTCTGACGGCGGCACGTGGTGTGCCCGGCTGGGAGTAACGGGACCGCGTCCACTATCCACGCCACAATGGTGACCAATTCATCACTGCATCTTTGGCCAAAACCCGCTGCAGGATTCAGCTCGCTTGTACGGGGAAACGATGTCCTATCGCTGGACATGTTCGCAGCTCACTTAACCGGGCAAAACAAGTCAAATATTTTGATGTGTATCTCTCATCTCTACAGCATGCAGTTACGAAATCGAGTATACAGTCAGTGCGAGAGCATTCATAATGCAAAAATCCACACACAAATATTGCACTAATAAATTCACTGTTTCCTCAAATATTGCACGATGCGCGTGGTATCACTGAGATGGAGCTAAACCAACTGATGCCGAGGATTATTAGGATGAGTTTAACCGTAGGCATGCTCATTCGAAGTATAATAAGTCGAAACAATGTCCGTCAGCAGTCCAGACTTGTAAACGATTTTGTATGAATCGATTTATCAGCGATTCCCGTGAACCTCAATGATTCGATTCTGAGTCAAATTACCGTTCAGCGTAAAGTGAATCGATTCACCAGTGATTCACGGTTAAGCGCAATGATTCAACTGATTCTGATTCATGGTCCACGTGCAATTATGGACAGATAGTGCACTCGTAACTTACCTTACACAATTTACGTTGAGATTTACCCATGCTGAATCTCAATAGCAATTGGCAAAGACCTTCAAATGGCTTCAACATCTGCCAAAAGATAGCTACGCAGGTTACAGATGCCAGCAACAGTTAAACGTTGGATGCAATTCCAATTTCTTATTCCAGCATATGAAGATATTTTCCAAAATTAATGACGGCTTGGCCTCTGCCATGAGTAAAGGCAATGCAGGTGCAGCTTCAGGTACTGACTACTGTGGTTAAAGGCAAGCAGGTGCCATAGAGACTGTGTTCAATGCTATGCTCTGCAGTCTTCTCCCAGGTAATTATGATCTCGGTAGATAAACAGGTAAGATAGCCTAAATCAGACATCATGAATGCTCTGCTGGCAGGGTTTCATGAACTAGCAACAGTGCCTGCCTAGTATCTACTTCGTACAATATGAAACTGATATTTTTATTCGTACACTCGGTTTGAATCGATTCTTTTGGTGATTCTACGCAGCGCCAATGATTCCACTCATGATTCATATTGATGTTTGCGTAAAATGAATCGATTCACCTGTGATTCTTCGTCACATGATGTGATTCTTGAATCGTTAGTCGATTCACCGTGAATCGTTTTCCAAGTCTGGGGCTCAGCACATAACATCAGGGAGTCAATACAGAAATAATGCTCAGATCAACGTTCCAAAAAATGAAAACTGATGCCAGGGACGTTAAATTTTCGCGTTAAAGGGATATTGCCACCTCGCAGGCCAATGTGGAGTTTTTGGCGTGTATCGGTAGATTAAGCGTATCCGATTTCACGTGCAAAATTTTATTACCGAAACTCCCTCATTAGTTTTTAAAAAAATGCATTTGCACCACTCATGATTGGCACACATTCGTAAAATTGGAGCCGCCTCATCACTATTTAGAATCACTTCTTTGCGGACTAGCATACACGATTGTTGATCCCCACTGTTCATTTAAGTTGCTTTTTAGAAATCTTCCGGAGGTGGCAATATCCCTTAAGTAAAAACATACTCACCGGCTACCTCAGACGGGTACAGGTACTTCAAAAGACTCACGCTCTTAGTGGCTGTCCACAAAGTGTATGCAAAGTGCGAGCATTCAGTGCCAATTTGACGACATCGCCCGCACTGTCAAGACCAATTACGTAACGGGTGCTCACTACACTTTTGTGCAGATCTATAATGCAGTAGAATGCAAAATAACGCCTTTACATATCATCAGTGGGATACAAACTGGCGATGGTACAGGTAGCTAATTACCTGAGCTAATTACGTTATGGTCAGTATATTCTCCAGACGTTCTCCGTCTTCGCAAACCGTTAACAAAGCAGGAATATTTCTAATTTATCGTATTTCACGCTATCTACTTTACCATGTTACCTAAATAACCAAAGTAGAACCACCGACCACGAAATGGTTTTGGTGCCGTGTTCCAGCATGAACTTTGTTCTATTGATGATGAACGGACCGTCTCCCTATATACTGATATTATCACGCCTCTTACTTCTCCACCAACCCATACAATATTCAGATGGCATGCCGATAATACTTCCAGGCTAGCGACATGTTTAATCAAACACATTCAAGGTAAACAACATGATCGCATTCAAGTTTTGTTCCGTGCGATTTATGCGTGCGATCCGATTTAAAATAAATATGCTGTCTTCTTTCGCGGAGATATCTATCCTATTAAATATCTTATTTAGCGGCCCAGAACAATCGTGATAAATCAGAATGACAAAATACATTGACCATACTAAACCAAATTTACTCGCGGTCGTTAGAGAACAGCCATTGAACAGATTCTAAATGTGCGGCAAGTTTTAGTGCTCACCGGTCACTCCTCAGACTTACGAGAATCCCATCAGGCCGCTATATCGGGACTGACCGGCAGTGCATGATACTGCTGCAGCGGTCTGAAGAGAATCCCATCAGGCCGCTATATCGGGACTGACCGGCAGTGCATGATACTGCTGCAGCGGTCTGAAGAGAATCCCATCAGGCCGCTATATCGGGACTGACCGGCAGTGCATGATACTGCTGCAGCGGTCTGAAGAGAATCCCATCAGGCCGCTATATCGGGACTGACCGGCAGTGCATGATACTGCTGCAGCGGTCTGAAGAGAATCCCATCAGGCCGCTATATCGGGACTGACCGGCAGTGCATGATACTGCTGCAGCGGTCTGAAGAGAATCTCATCAGGCCGCTATATCGGGACTGACCGGCAGTGCATGATACTGCTGCAGCGGTCTGAAGAGAATCCCATCAGGCCGCTATATCGGGACTGACCGGCAGTGCATGATACTGCTGCAGCGGTCTGAAGAGAATCCCATCAGGCCGCTATATCGGGACTGACCGGCAGTGCATGATACTGCTGCAGCGGTCTGAAGAGAATCCCATCAGGCCGCTATATCGGGACTGACCGGCAGTGCATGATACTGCTGCAGCGGTCTGAAGAGAATCCCATCAGGCCGCTATATCGGGACTGACCGGCAGTGCATGATACTGCTGCAGCGGTCTGAAGAGAATCCCACCAGGCCGCTATATCGGGACTGACCGGCAGTGCATGATACTGCTGCAGCGGTCTGAAGATAATCCCATCAGGCCGCTATATCGGGAATGACCGGCAGTGCATGATACTGCTGCAGCGGTCTGAAGAGAATCCCATCAGGCCGCTATATCGGGAATGACCGGCAGTGCATGATACTGCTGCAGCGGTCTGCGCCGTGCTGATACACGTCTCGGTAACAGACGTCACGGCCATAACGGACGTCACTTTGAGGATGTGTGTTGGAGACAGACGACATACTCGTGTGTCGGATAACCCGCCGCACTCCGCCCCCTGAGTGGCACAGTGTTCTGCGATACAGTGACAGACACAATACTGGCAACATACCGCAACAGGCAACACACTGGTCAAACTACCAATGAGCAAAGTTTGACAGTCAACAGATGGACAACGCTTCCTTCCGTTAATACTCGGACAGCTACTATAAAGATGGCACCTGCGAGGAAAATGTGTACAACAAGTTGAACACTCGAGGCTCAACTGCTACCAATCGAATCAGCCGTACTGCTTTAGTTTCTCTTCATAGTATCATTCCTATGACCCGCGGTATAAACCCAAGTGATAAGATATGAGTCGCATGATCTTACAGTTCAACGTCATTTTCAACTCTGTCGCATGTCTACGCAAAAATGCCCTATCGCCTCCTACAGGCAGGAATGTGAAACGGGCGCGATCTCGGTCAGACGACATCTCAGACATCTCAGACATCTCAGACATAGTGAAGGCACCACAGACAGACGCTAACAAACCCCGGGACTAGACTAGCATGCTACCCGCTACCCTGCTACTGGCCAGCAGCGGCGGCCAGGACACCGGCCTCTGATGGCCTTTCCTTGTCGCATTAACTGGCGGCCCGGCCGGTCGCTCGGCCCTCAATTAACAGAGCTCTGCGATGGGCCGGGAACACCCCAGCCGGGACCCGCCGATCGCCGGTCACAGCCCCCAGCCGGGACCCAGTGACCGCCGGTCACAGCCCACAGCCGGGACCCAGTGGCCGCCGGTCACAGCCCCAGCCGGAACCCGCCGATCGCCGGCTCCCAGCCGGGACCCGCCGATCGCCGGTCACAGCACTCGGCCGGGACCCGCCGCCCCGCCACTCGGCCGCCGCCTACGTCCGCGCCACGTGAACGACGTAGCCCTTGTTTTTGATGACGCCCTTGTGCTGCACCATGACCAAGTAGCGCAGTGACCAGACGAGCGACCAGCGGTCCGGCTCGGCCAGCGTCAGGTGCTTGCTGAGCAGCGGCAACAGCACCGCCTCCGGCAGGATCTCTGCCGGTCCACGCAGGGGGAGGTGTCGTCAGCTAGGCGTCAGCCGGACAGCGCAGCGGACACCGGGCAATGACTCTCCCGGCCACACACGTCACAATGACGTAATGAGTGGGCGGTATCTCTGCGCGATAGCTCGCACAGTAAGATGCGCAATCACGGTAGCAGTGGTTTGAGTCATCGCGGTAGTAGTGGGTTGAGTCATCACAGGAGCAGTGGTTTAATTAATCACGGTAGCAGTGGTTTGAGTCATCACGGTAGCAGTGGTTTGAGTCATCACTGTAGCAGTGATTTGAGTCTTCACGGCAGCAGGATAACATTGGTTCGAATATAGTCACCTTGTGCGTCGTTGTGCGTGAGGATCTGGACGTCGCGCTGTCGGCAGAAGTCCCGCAGGTCCTCCGGCACCGAGCAGCAGTTGGTCAGGTTTATCTGGATCAGCGACGGCTTCACCTCCACCTGCCGCGGGGGGTGGCAGAGTGAGCCGTGTGTCTGGTGTGTGTGTCGTGTGTCGTGTGTCGTGTGTCGTGTGTCGTGTGTCGTGTGTCGTGTGTCGTGTGTCGTGTGTCGTGTGTCGTGTGTCGTGTGTCGTGTGTCGTGTGTCGTGTGTCGTGTGTCGTGTGTCGTGTGTCGTGTGTCGTGTGTCGTGTGTCGTGTGTCGTGTGTCGTGTGTCGTGTGTCGTGTGTCGTGTGTCGTGTGTCGTGTGTCGTGTGTCGTGTGTCGTGTGTCGTGTGTCGTGTGTCGTGTGTCGTGTGTCGTGTGTCGTGTGTCGTGTGTCGTGTGTCGTGTGTCGTGTGTCGTGTGTCGTGTGTCGTGTGTCGTGTGTCGTGTGTCGTGTGTCGTGTGTCGTGTGTCGTGTGTCGTGTGTCGTGTGTCGTGTGTCGTGTGTCGTGTGTCGTGTGTCGTGTGTCGTGTGTCGTGTGTCGTGTGTCGTGTGTCGTGTGTCGTGTGTCGTGTGTCGTGTGTCGTGTGTCGTGTGTCGTGTGTCGTGTGTCGTGTGTCGTGTGTCGTGTGTCGTGTGTCGTGTGTCGTGTGTCGTGTGTCGTGTGTCGTGTGTCGTGTGTCGTGTGTCGTGTGTCGTGTGTGTGTGTGTGTGTGTGTGTGTGTGTGTGTGTGTGTGTGTGTGTGTGTGTGTGTGTGTGTGTGTGTGTGTGTGTGTGTGTGTGTGTGTGTGTGTGTGTGTGTGTGTGTGTGTGTGTGTGTGTGTGTGTGTGTGTGTGTGTGTGTGTGTGTGTGTGTGTGTGTGTGTGTGTGTGTGTGTGTGTGTGTGTGTGTGTGTGTGTGTGTGTGTGTGTGTGTGTGTGTGTGTGTGTGTGTGTGTGTGTGTGTGTGTGTGTGTGTGTGTGTGTGTGTGTGTGTGTGTGTGTGTGTGTGTGTGTGTGTGTGTGTGTGTGTGTGTGTGTGTGTGTGTGTGTGTGTGTGAACGGTGAATGTTGAGGACATTCTCCCTTCACACACCGGTAAGTCGAGGACCATCGGTGTATGTCGAGGACCGAAAGCCGGTCCTCGACTTTAAAGCTAATCAAGCACCGATAATTAACGTCTTCTCGGTCATCTGACTTAATTTTGAGATGGTCCCCAACATGCACGAAAACCTTACTTTTTCACACATATTGTGTGAATGTGTGTGAACGTCGCTGCAATCTGACGTGTGTGAACTTCAGACGACTGTGGGGGCAGCCATATTGAATGGCGCCACCATGATCCGCGCATGAACCTCCCTGGTTTTTCTGTTTCAGAATTATTGGAAATTCGTTGCTTTCACCACTTCCTAATTAATATAGCTAATGATTTTAGCCGGCGGAAATATTTAATTAATTTTTCTTATGAAATTTGAGGTATTTGTATCTTGCTTTATGAAACTATATTTTCTGCGGAGAAGTCCTGCTGTTCGTCAAGGCCACAGAGATAGCTGTTCGTCAAGGACATAGAGATAAGGCAGAACCGTCCCCGCCGCGCAGGTGTCTGCCATGACGTCATCGGGGGAATACTTATATCCGGCATAGCAATCTAAATATATGAAACACTACTTCGGAAGTGTCATATATGTCTAACATACATTATTGCAACATCAATAATGTATGTTAGACAGTATGAAGTCTCACATTAATGACAAGGAAACTCACAGGGATCCAAAAAGTAATACCCCCGGTGATGTCATCAGCGGAGTTTATAGATCAGCTTATAGGCATTGGGATGACAAAGGCCTGGCTGTTCGTGTTTGCGCCATATCTGTGCGGTTGACGCGTGTGCTGAGTCGGAGTCTGGGTTCAAAATGATTAATCTGCAACTGGAGGTAAGACATTTATGTGTTTAATTAATGAATGTGATGTTGTATTATTGATCCATCTTTTTAGCGGTAGTTTGCCACGTTACCTATCAGAAGGAAAGCAAGGATGCAGATGTTTGCCATTGCGGCGCATGGCTGCATAGTGATAGGCGTTTATATTTGGAAAGGGTCTGCTACAGGGGCGTAGGTGCTTGGCTTGCTTGCTTGGCAAGCATGACTTAAAAAATACAAAGTTCAAGTTGGGGGGGGGGGGTGCAGGAGACATTCTGCAGTCGATTCTTTCCATGCAACGCCCACAGACGTAATGTTAAAATCCAAAATGTGGGGGGGGGGGCGCCCCCCCCCCCCCCTGTCCCCCGGCTCCTACGCCTATGATCTGCTACCATCCAAAAAACCAAAGAAGTAAAATTGTAAGAGAAAAGAAATAAGAGAATGAAGCTGAGGGCATAGAGGTAGGTATTAGGTGGTAGGTGGAAATTTGGGCAACGGTGGGGCTGCCCAAGGCCGTATAAGAGAGGTAGTCATCCGGGGATTTTAGCGCCCAAATCGCTGACCATTAGCGTGACGTCACTGGTGTTCTGGTCCGACTCGGCTGTTGCCACACGCGGCTCGGTGCGGTGCGAATATTTCGAAGTGGATACGGATAGTTGCGCCTAAGGTACGATGCTATTTAAGATTACGTTTACCGCGGATAATTATCCCTCCTTTAATTCATGCTGAGGGGGAGACGGCCATACACTGTCCCGGTCTGTGTGAGGGGCAACTGGCGAGACGGCCATACACTGCACAGTGCACCAGTCTGACTGAGGTGGAGACAGTCATACGCGGCCCAGGTCCGGCTGAGGGGGGGGGACGGCCATACGCTGCCCCGGTCTGGCTGAGGGGGCGAGACGGCGATACGCTGCACCGGTCTGACTGAGGGGTGAGACGGCCATACGCTGCCCCGGTCTGGCTGAGGGGCGAGATGGCCATACACTGCCCTGGTCTGGCTGAGGGGTGGAACGGCTATACCCTGCCCTGGTCCGGCTAAGGGGGAGGAGGCGGTCATACGCTGCCCCGGTCTGGCTGAGGGGCGAGACGGCCACACGCTGCCCCGGTCTGGCTGAAGGGCGAGACGGCCATATGCTGAACCGGCTGAAGGGCGATACGGCTGTACGCTGCTCCGGTACGTATGAGGGGTGAAACGGCCATACGCTGCCCCGGTCCGGCTGAGGGAGGATACAGCTATACGCTGCCCTGGTCTGGCTGAGGGGTGAGACGGCCATACGCTGTACCTGGAAATGTTGCAAATGACATTGCTTTGGCTTAATGTTCAAGATATACTTGATAAAAAACTACTACTGAAAACTACTGTACTAGATTCATGATGGCCGCTCTCATCCAGTTTGGCTGTGGTATTGGCGCCCGCCCAAATCCGAAGCGTACGAATTCGCCGAGACTTGACCTTGAAAAGTCTATCTGTGTTATAAGGCATAGGTCACAACTCCTATGGTCCCAAAGTCGAGCCATAGCAATTCTTGCTGTTGTATTATGAAAGAGGCTAAGGTTGTTGAAAATATAATTAACTGCACACGCTTTTTAATTTTAAAGTGTACTGACGGAATGGTGATGTTGAGTTTGCAACATTCAAAAGAAAATAACAGTCCGCAAAGAAGTGATTCTAAATAGTGATGTGGCGACTCCAATTTTACGAATGCTTGGCAAGCATGAATGGTGCAAATGTATTTTTTTATCTAATGGGGGGAGTTCCGGGAACCAAATTTTGCAGGTAAATCGGACACGCTTAATCGACCGATACACCAAAAACTCCATATTGGCCTGCGAGGTGGCAATGTCCCTTTAATGGCTACAAGCGAATCTTAGATTTCGTCCCGATCGGACTTAATGGCTACGAGCGAATATTATGTTTCGTCCCGATCGGACTGAATGACTACGAGCGAATCTTAGGTTTCATCCCAATCGGGCTTAATGGCGGGGTTAGGTTAGGTTAGTTTAGCTGTTTCCTGTCACACTGGTCCATGGGGATCGTCAACTCGCTGGTTTTTGGTAATTGCTGGTTAAAAATAGCGCACTGCAGTATCGCACTTACTAAGAATATGCGCCAGCCATAATCCCATAATCTAGTGACGTCATCATCGTGATCTAGGGCTTCCATATGTATCCAGACCAACCATGATTTATAGTAACCTTGAACCTTGATTTTCGTGAGACGCCAGCTGCGATGGTGTGACGCCAGCCCAGGTAGAACACTCCGGCCGAAAAAGTGGTGACAAACACTAATTTAGTAGCCGCGACCCCGGAGTCGCTGTGACGTAGAAGGCGGGGGACGCGGCCGGCCGGCCGCCGTACACAACATTAGTGCGCGTGTGCCTGAAGCTTAGATCGCGCTTAGTTTCTTTGTTTCCCGGTCGATTGCAAAACTTATAATATGTAATATGTCAAATCAACCGCTCTGCCGGATGCCGCTGAAAAAAATGCAATCAGACCAATATTTGCTGTTATATCTGCGCAAAGTTCAACGATTAGGTACGGCCACCCCGGCCGACCGCCGCTCGAAACGATGATAAGTGTATCTTTGATGCCATTACCCGGCGTGGAAAATGTGAATGTATCGCAATGAATTGCCCAGGGAGACATAAACATCATCAAATATATTGTATTTGTTTGTCATTGCTATTCCTTCTCATGACGTAGTACAGGCGCGGATCCAATATTTCAGTCAGGGGGGGGGGGGCAGGGGCCCGGGAACAGGGGGGGGGGCAGCGGGGGCGCTTGCCCCCCCCCAACATCTGGACCGGGGGGCGGCGCCCCCCCCCCCCCCCCAACTTCGGTGAGCAGAAGTTTCTCTAAAAATTAGCTCTTTCAATTTTCTTCACAAGAAGTTATATAAAATATGAAAGCCTCTTATATAAAATTATTATTGAGTATTATATATTAATTTAAAAAAAGTCATAGAAAATATGAAAGTCACTTTCATTTTTTCCGTTTTATTTTATAGCATGTCATAAGTATTATTATTATATAGCTTTGCCTTTATAGCAGTATCGTATACCTTTCTTTTCCTTCCTTTTCCTTTTTCCATTTTGTCCTATGAGATATAATGGAAAACTTTGGTAGCAGTACATTTGGTAGCAATTGTCTGCTTGGCGCGTCGTCGTTAAAATAACGCACTGACGGCGATAAACATCTGCTGCATTTTGTTTATAAGTTTATCCCACGTCAACGTTACGGATGTGGTCAAACTGGCGTGCGGCCCTCTGCTGTCCTCTCTGTCTGCCGACGGGGCGGCAATTGCAAGCAAGAGTTATCGTAAATGTCATAGGTTACCGTGATACGGTGATGAAGCGCCACACTCGCGGGCTTCTTCAAGAAAAACAAACGTCAGGCGTCAGGTACGAGTATTATATCAGACGACAGGCGGGTTTACAAAGGCATACGGTTCATAGTAGGACACGGGGGTGGGGGAGGGGGGGTGGCATGACCCCACTTTTACATAATTCTTGCTTTCTATGGTAACCCGCGCCGTGTTGGGGATGGGGCGTTTAGACGCCTCCCCCCCCTAAGGTTTTTCGAGGATAGCGAAAAAACGGCGGCGCGCGGTTTTTGCCGTTTCAAAAACGGCGTACGGCGCACAGCGCCGCCGTTTCAGCCACCTTTTTTGCCACACCTGCTCGGGCATCAATTACCCACATTGTGTGCAATTCTTGACCACAGGTCATCTCAGGTCAGGTCACGCGACCACACCTCCAAATAAGTTTGCGGTCCTACCACAGCCACAGTTTTTGGCCGATCGGTTTAAAACTTACAGGATTTCATCGGGTCATAGATACCTACAATTTGAATATCTAAGATGTTGTATATCGGTGACCTAAGGTCGCCGGTCGGGTTAATTTCGTGACCTCCCATTATAAGTCAATGGTAAATATTAAAATGTTTCGTTTTCCGAGGATACGCATGATATCAGTCCAATTCCTTCTGGATCATGTTATCATAGGCTATTATTGATGATCCAGGTTAAATGTGTTCAGTGACCCCTACAGGATCAGCTGAGGTCAGCAGAGGTCACCAACACTTTGTGTCAATAACTCTCGATATAATGAAGATAAAGAAGTGAAATCGGAATCAATGTGTTTGTCTCGTCGAGACACGTCTCTCAATATGCAACATGACCTACTTGGGTCGCCACTTGACCTTGACCTGAGGTCAAATTTCTATATTGACTTAAACTGGTCCAAATTAAAGTGATTCGAAGCACGTTGACGAGACAAACATGATGGCGTCAAAATTATTGTCGTATCTTTATTAGGTAAGTTATTTTCGAACGTTTTGCCAAAAAATAGCCCTTTTGACATTTGATGACCTCTGGAGCCTAAACTATTAACCTGAGATAACATTAGAGGACACAATATGATTTAATATTTCAAGAGCTTTCGATTGCTCTTTTCTGTTTGTTCCTAGCTATCATAGTTCCCGAGATATTTGGGGGTTTCTGGAGAAACGTCCTAAAACTGGTAAATCTGACCTTTGGTGACCTCTGGTGACCTCAATATTGACCAAAACATGTTAAAATAGTTTCAAAGTGGTTTTTGATAAGCTTCCGAACCGTGTCGGTTTTCCAATGAGGACAATTTGAGAACGAAAAGGTGCACCAATATGAGAAGTGAGAAGATTGCGCAAAAACAAATTGGTTTCGCCCCCCCCCCCAACTTTAAAATCGTTCCCGGGACCATGGGGGGGGGATGGGATTGGGGCTCCTAGCGCCCCATAAACTTTTCTTATAGGTGAATCTTCGGGAAATTTATGACATGGTATAGAATCTGAACCGTGATCTTGATCAACTTTTTGGCATGCCAGTCGTTGCTGCACCCCCGACGGCGCAAACAAGGCATCTTGTCCTATAACCTGTATCTCATATCGTCCTATGTCCTGTAACTCATAAGCAACATTATTATAATTGATTTATAGTCATTACTAGACACCTGGCAATTTGTGTTCATTGGTGCAAGCCACCCACAGCACAGGACCAGTAGCATTATAATGCCAATGGCTACTGGTACCTATATGTTCTACTCAGTGGCGGCAGATAGGGGGGGGGTAGAGGGGGCAGCTGCCCGCCCACTCAAGAAGTGTGTGTGTGTGTGTGTGTGGGGGGGGGGAAACATATGATTTTGCCTACCCCATAAATTTGTAAGAGACTAGAAAATCCATCCATCCATACTCCATACCAAGAAACCATCCATCCATCCATACCAAGATCCATACTCCAAGAAGTTGGTTCGATTTTTCCTTTTGACCGACACAATGACCCAGGGCCCCGATGTGCCCCCAGCCAGCCTGAGGAGCCTTCTAGAGGTCGACAGAAGGCCCTCAGTCGGCTTGAGGGGGACCCTCGGTAGGTCATGAGGGGGCCCTCCAAAGGCCTGAGACTTCAACATTGGCCTGTCCGACGTTTGTTGCGACCATTTAGAGGCCCTGCAAAATGTAGTGGCATAAATCCGAGGAGATACCATTTCGCGTGTTTTTTTTTTTGGGGGGGGGGGCCTTTGGCTGTGGGAGGGGACCCTTTGGGTTTCTTTGCCCACCATCCGAAAATACGATCCGCCGCCACTAGTACTACTCAGAATGGTGTCTCAAAACCTAAGTAATACCGATATCAGTCACATTGGTATGGATTTTCTAGTCTGTTTATAAAAGGTGACACAATCTATGGGTTTACGTCCTTGAAAAATACAAAAAATATAGCTAACCTACTCCTACAGCCTCTTATGTCGACAATTTTCGCAGATGTCCTCAGCAAAGAACGCACAGATTTGGGTGTAAATTTTTGGCTTGAGATAGTCTGGGGAAATACTGCTATGTCGACAGATACAATTATTATGTCGACTTTCATATACTCCTTTAAATATTGTCTTACGTTTCATAAAAATAAGTAAATGCTTAAAAATGCACACGCACACACGCCCGTACATTGCCAGCGAACCAATAAGGTGAACCCGTTGAAATATAAACAAACGATTCTCCCCGGCTTTACGTCATCACAGCCTGACCAATCACCGTCGAGCTTGCTCAAGACTGATTGGTCAATACTAGCTGATATACGAATATAGCTTATGAGCAGATCCGATAAACACGGCCATGATGCTGGAAGCTGCTCGCGGTTGTCACACTTTTTACTAATGTTGAAGGAGCGGAGTACACCCCCTGCGCCAGCCCCACCCGCCACCGTTACAGGAATTTGTAGGTTTGTAAATTATGGGCTGTATGCTAAGGCTAAGTTAGGTTTGGTTAGGTTTGGTTGTACTGCTGAAAATTTGGGTTGTGCATTATTGGACTTAACTGAAGTTTAGCTGGATTTATTACCCAAAATATGTTGTGTGCTATGTATTGACTGTTGAAAACACATGATTAATTACTTGCAAATTACAGAGCAAAGAAGTGAAATTTGAAAGGTACCCTAAAACGGGTTACTTTAAAACCAGGGGTAACTTTGGGATACTGGGGTAACTTTGATTCAATATGGCTGCCCCCAATGTACACAATTTGGTAATAGTTCAGTAATTCACCTCCTCAGTGTTACAGCACTGGGGAGCCTGAACAAGTGGTGGGCAGTGCTGCTGGCTTGATGACATTGGCATGGTATACTTAATGGCGTAGGCCTGTTTACTACTCAATCAGACTTAAAGGGACTGTCCCACCTTTTTAAAGTTGTTGAATCACATGTAATTGTATGTATACATGTCAGGTGAGGTCAGCTGAACATGTTCATTAACTTTTTTCCAAAAAATTGCTTATCTTGAAAATGTTTGCAGACGATACCAAACTATACAGAGGAATTCAGAACCCCTGTGACTCTCGTGCTCTACAAGATGACCTAAAGACTCTTGGTGACTGGTCTGATAAATGGCTCCTTAAATTCAACACAACCAAGTGCTCAGTTATGCATTGTGGTCCTTCTAACCCGAACACAAGTTATTTCATGAGGCAGGAAGATGGACAAGTTCATCAACTGGGGGAAACCATGGCCAAGAGGGACCTGGGAGTACATGTAACGAGCACCCTAAAGCTGACAACTCACTGCCACAAAGCAGCGAACAAGGCCATGTCAGCTTTGAAACTCATGAGAATAGTTTTTGATTGCCTGAACATGTCAAATTTCAACATACTGTACACCACATATGTGAGACCCCACCTCGATTTCTGTGTTCAAGCTGTTGGTCCCTACATGCGACAGGATTTCTTGGCCCTTGAAAAGGTTCAAAGACGTGCAACCAAACTGATCAAGGGGTTCAAGCACTTACCATACCAAGAGCGCCTGAAACGTCTGAAGCTATGTAGCATGGAAGAGAGGGTGAAAAGAGGAGACCTGATTGAAACATACAAAATACTTACAGGAAAAGTCAGATCAGACCCTACTCTCTTTTTTTTAGAAAGCCCAAGATGAAAGGACCAGAGGCCACTATCTGAAACTCAAGAAAAAGAGTGTAATTAGTCATGCAAGAGCAAACTTCTTTTCGAATAGAGTTGTAACACCATGGAACAGGTTACCGGAGGAAGTAGTGTGCAGAAACCACAAACGAGTTTAAAAACAGGCTTGACTGCTACTGGGCCGCAAAGACGCTATCCTCCTCCACTTCCTAATAGTATTCTGCCAACTAAGATGTGGGCACTGAATAGACCTTGGTCTAAACCAGCCCACTACTTCAACTTCAACTTCAGCTTGGAAGATATTCAACTTTTAGTTTTAAGCGGCAAGTTGGGTTGGTGACGTCATTTTTTTTTTAATAACGGAAATCCTTTGTGCTGCCAAATGTATGGCACAATTTTTTGTTGACATCTATTGCGCAGAAAAAGCGAACCACCTGGTGTCTAGATTGGCTATGTGAACCACCCGGGGATCGAGAAATGAAAGACAGAAATATTCCAAGGCTGACCTTAAAACAAGTTGACTGTCATTATCAGTTGGGTAAAGAGAGATGACGCTGTCAGTTTAGAGGCCCTTTTCAAATACACATGGGCCTTATTTTTTACAGATGTCAAAATCAAACTAAAATATCTTTTTGATTAGATCATTGTGGCTTTTTAACAGATACCATACTTAATTGCAATGCCAAGCCATGAAAATGCTATCTCAACTCAAATATAATGTTAAGGTGGGATAGTCCCTTTAATGGCTATGAGCGGTAGGTTTCGTCCTGATCGGACTTAGCAAATCTTAGGTTTTACCCCAATCAGACTTAATGGCTACAAGTTGTTGACTTCGGTTTAGTCCTGATCAGACTTTAATTGCTACAAGCGAATATTAGGTTTTGTCCCAATCAGACTTAATGGCGGGGTTAGGTTAGGTTAGACAGGCCTACACCATTAAAGGGACACTGCCTATATCGGATGATATCGCAAAAAAAAAACCAGCTTAAACAAGTCCTAAGGACTACTTATGATTTGTAATAATCGTCAAAGGTTGTGATTTGTAATCGTCGTCATTACCCAAGCAGCGCAAATGAGAGAGAAAAATATTTATTTCATTTTGCATAAGAATCTAAAAACTGTTAAAGATTTCTACGCACCACTACAATTGCACATATGAATTATGGAAGCGTTTGTTCCAGTTACTGCATCTGACCAACCTTCAGCTGACGCTATTGCAACAATTTGATGAGGCAGAAATGCAGTTATACATTGTGGTTCCTGTTAACTACATGAAACGAATCTGGCGCACTTGAGTTGTTGCCACATAAAAGCTCGGTCAGAATCAAAATCCTTTTGGAATTAATTGTATCGCTTTGGAATTAATTTCTACTTTTATCAAATTATTGGGCTTAAATTTAGCATAATAAGACAGGAAATGTTTCTGACATTACACATTTCGACAGAATGCATAACCCAAAAATAGAACTATTTACAATTGTTGCACAATTCCGCAATCTATTGATTTTGGTGCGTAGTGGTGGCGGAGTCGTCAAGGTCATTGGCGGGAAGAAAACTGACCTTTGAAGGATGATATTGGGCGACTGGGCGTGAATTTCGAGAAGAAAAAAAACGGACTTCATAGTATTAATGAGATGCGATTGCTCTTTAACATATCACATTTTACTTTAAAGGCAGTGTCCCTTTAAGTATACGCTCCCAATGACGTCATCAGCCGGCAGCACCGCCCGCCACTTGTTCAGGCTCCGCAGTTATGTAACACTGGGGAGGTGAATTACTGAACTATTGCCCAAAATAGTTCTGTTCTCCCTGTTCTTGCAAAGTTAGTAGTGATCCTAAGCTGGCCAAATGTATAGGACTCATCCCCAGGAGCATGACAAAGATACTGACATAAGCAGCATTTGCTTCAAGCTGATATCTATCAAATTATTGAGCATAGGTTAATGCTGTTTGTTGTCCCCTCTGATACAATTGGAATACTGGAGACATGAACAGACAAGTATATTGTATGTTAATTGTACAAGGAACTAACTTGTAACTTTTTTGTCCCTAATCCCCAGATATTCCTAGACTATCCTATGATAGATAAACCAGTTTTTGACAAGTGAGTTAAAAAGGGATCTATCATATCAGCCCTACAAGGCGTTCACTGAACATAATAGTGCCATAGGAAGAGTTGGACATGTGTTTTCTATCAGGGAGGCTTTCTAAGTATTTAATGTGTCATACCTGATCATTTTGGAACAGTCAAGGGAAGGCAAAACAGCCCTGTAGGCTGTCCACTAACCCCTGGGTAACATTTACCCATTATATACGTTACTTTAGATGACCATACCATGAGTGTAAAGCCAGGAACGTAGGAACGTCACGAAAAGTGTGTGTGTGGGGGGGGGGGGGCAGTAAAACTGTGATCTCGTTTTGAGAGTACCCCAACCCCCTATGGAAGATTTCTTTGCAGATTTGGGTTGTTCTCGTCTTGTCAAACCTTTTGCCATCAAACACTTTTCTCACCAAGCAAAAATAAAGATTTTAGCCCCAAAAAAATTGCCGAAAAGTGAGGGCCATGGCCCCCCGGCCCCCCTGTTCCTACGCCTATGTTTAAAGCTATATACTTGTCTAAAAACTTCTCTGTTGATCATTATTTGACCTTAGGAGGTGGACCTGAAATTATCTTTGGGAAATTCCAACTTTTGAAAGTGGGTGGGAAAGGTGGCCCGGGGTAACTTTGATCTTGTCATGGGTTTTAGTCAAATAAATAAGTTTCAATTTGTCTGGGGCAACACAACTTTGCACATACAAACCCCTATACTTCATAGTCATTTGGTTGGAATTTGAAGTAAATGTCATAAATAGTTCCAAAGTTATGGGCCAAAAACCGCAAAATCCTTTAAAAGTAATTAAATGCAATACAGAGAGATGTCAAGCTACACTACAAGTGCAAGCAAGGATGATAGAAGAAAGTGCCTACAATCTGAATTGAGAATGGACTTGAGTTAGACTGATAAGATGGAACCCATATAACAGTTGCTGGCACTAGGGTCAAGAGATCAATTTATTGACATCAATTTGTTTTTATCCAGTCAAGGTATAGGGAGAAATGACTCATACACATACAGTTATTGTGAAGCAATATTGAAAGGTAGTAAGATAAATGACATCCAATGCATTGTGGCCTAAGCTATCCTTAGGTCACCAAGAGGAAGTTAAAAGATTATGCTGTCCGCCCCTGTAGCTCAGTTGGGAGAGCGCTG